>PVIH01008999.1:0-22500 GCA_004025045.1 Sigmodon hispidus | reverse complement strand
AACCTCCACAGAAGCAACCACAAGGAAGGAAGCAAGAGCTCCTACTGTGTGCTCTCACTGCATACACACCTAGCCCAGAAGGGCAAGAATGAGATTACACTGCAGGCTGACCTACAGATGTTCACATCTGCACCTAAAGGACACACTGGAAGCAAGGCGAAGATTCAATGGAGAAAATCCTGTGATGAAATCTACCCTATCAGATTCAGAGGAACAGTTTCTAGATAAAACGATTAACATCCCTTCCCAAGACTTCCCGATATGTATCTCCTGTGATGGCGTTCTGCTGTTCCTGTGGCCTGTATGGACTGGATTGATCACCCCCAGCCATGCTGAAAGCTGCTAAGAACACACATATTTTTTGGATAGAAGGATTAAACTGTAGGAAAGCCAGACATATACCTGCATGGTGCTGCACAAATGGTTTCATTTGGTTTATTTTTACTCATTTTGTTTACAGTTTTATCCCTAAATAAATTTGGACACACAGCAAACCTGCAGACACAGTAATAAAGATGTGACTTATAATCAGGTTCCAACCAGGCTCGAGTCAGACATGTGCATACACTGTATTCCTTATGTGAGATGAATCTACAGGCTGTATTACACACTGTATACAGTCACTTTCTGTTGTTATTCTCACAATGCCATCAGTGTATGAACTCTAAAGAAAAGAGACTTATCTTGGGTGTCATACATGAAGGAATGCATTGAGAAGTTACATTTGATGACATCTTCCTGCTAACAAAGCAGGCAGTAGGCACATGTGCAGGTGTATATATTCTGGTCTTTCTCTTTCTTAGAAAGCTAGCAGGGGGCTGGAGAGATGAGTCAGAGGTTAAGAGCATTGACTGTTCTTCCAGAGGCTCTGAGCTCAATTCTGAGCGAACACATGGTGGCTCACAACCATCTATAAGGAGATCTGATGCCCTCTTCTGGTGTGCAGGCATACATGCAAACAGCACACTATACATATTATAAATAATTTTTAAAAAATCTAGAACTTTGCAGTTATGTAGGCCTTGCCTGACCCTACTCACCTCCCAAAGGTTCTTCCTCATACCAAAATTGTTGTATTAAACATCCAATTACTTAATATCTTACTTATGAGAATCAGATTCCAACCTATAATCTTGGGAGTCATTGGAGCCATATTTATGCCAATTCTCCACTGTCTCAACAATGTCCTTTGTAGCACACTAGTATCTTTAAGATCTAGGATTACTGAGGAATAATCCTTCTGCACACTGTAAAGATTTGTCACTTGAACTGGTTTAATAGAATGCTGATTGGCCAGTAGGCAGGCAGGAAATATAGATAGGGAGACCAAATTAAGAATTACGGGAAAGAGAAGGGCAGAGTAAGGGAGTCACCAGCCAGATGTGGAGAAAACAAGATGAAAATGCAGTACTAAGAAAAGGGAGCAAGTTACATGGCTAGGCACAGAGAAGAATTATGGGTTAATTTAAGAGAAAAGCTAGTTAGCAGCTAGCCTGCGATACCAGACCAACATTTATAATTAATAAAAGCCTCCATGTTTATTTGGGACTGAAGGTTTGCAGGACCGGGAGGGGATGGGGGAGGACAGAATCTTCTGACTAGACAGGGTTCCACCTTACATTTCATTCTCATGTTTCTAATCAAGATTTTAAAAACCAGAAACCATCACTCAGACTTTCATTTTATGATCTTAATATAGTACTTGTGTATGGAATGTTCCCCAGTTGGGGTCTCTCTTTCAAGGCACATGGTTAGTCTTTGCTACATTCTTCTGGCAGGAATACCGAGGAAGTGACAGTCTCCAGTGAAAATCAAGGGGCCATAGAGTGTCATTTTGTCTATTATTTATGATGCTAACTTTTATCTGCTTGTTAAGACCCCAATGCTATTTAGTGATCCTCCACTTACGATTTCAGATTGTTTCACTTACCATTAATATGCATTGTGCAGGATAATATGTGTTCAAGAAGCCCATTTCTCACCAACCTCCACATTTAGGGATACACTTATCTGAATCAATTAATGTTCAGTGACTTTCTAATTCCTCTGCACTCTAATAGCACAGAACACCTTCCCTTATCCTTAGTTTTCTATTCATTCACTAGCTTTCAATATAGACATTTACATTTCCACCCATAATCATTTCTTATCTAATAAGTAATTACTACAGTTACTAGCGTGAGACTCAAGTGGTCTCAGCACCTCTCTAGTTTACCTTTTCATTATTTGGTGTTTGTTTGTTCCTAAAAGTCAAGTTTGCAGATATGCCAACCTTCCTATGTATTACGGTACCCCTTTATTTCTTGTGGTGCTGTAGGATGAGCCAGAGCTCTGCACGTTCCTTGACTACACTGAGCCAGTCTTGGGTCCTTTGCAACTTTTCTTATAGGGTCCCTTTCTGGAGTATGTGTGTTGTGTTAGTTTACTTTATATTGCTGTGACAATCAAAAGCAACTTGGGGATAAAAGGGTATATTTGGCTTACAGGCTACAGTCCATCATCAGGGAAGCCAAGGCAGGAAGTGAAGGCAGAAAATTAAGTAGAGGTCATGGAAGAATACTGCTGGCCTGTTCTCAAAGGCTTGCTCAGCCTGCTCCCGCATACAGCCCAAGAATATCTGCTCACGAATGGAACCACTCACAGTGGGCCAAGCCCTTTAACATTAGTTGTTAACCAAGAAAATGCCCTGTAGACTTGGTTATTAGGTCAGTTTGATGGTTGACATTTTCTCAATTGAGGTTTCTCTCCTCCCCGACAAAAAAACAGAGCATGGTTGTAGTGTATGTGTGTGTATGTATGCACATACCTGAGTGTATAACTGAAGGTGACTTCAATCACTTTCCACCTTATTTGTTGGAGCTGGGTTTCCTGGTGAAACCTGAGCTTGTTGACTTGGAAGGTCTAATATAGCTTGCCCTGGGGACACCCTGTTCTAAGATTACAGAAGCTGCCATGTTTGCCTAGTGTTTATGTGAGTTTTGGGGATCAGGTTCTTATGTTTGCATGGCAAGTGATTTAGCTACTGAGTCTTCTCCCTAGGTATGGAGTCCACTTTTTGCAGAATAACTGTTATCATGTCTTAGCAAGTTCAAAAGATTTCTCCAATTTCACTTTTCTTGCCTTCACCCTGCTTCTCTAATAGCTCCTGGCCACAGTCCTCTGCACAGTGCCTACTTGCTCAGATCTGCTTTGCTTCCCCTGGAACTCACCTGGAAGTTTCATAAAAGAATTCCTACTTGGTTCCCGGACAAGTGAATAAGAAAACCAAAAGCCATAGGATCTTGACATCACTGCAATTCTACATTCTCACCATATAACTACATGGTTAATATTTTCTCCATCTATGATGTTTTTGGTGGTTTGGTTACTCTGACAGGCATATTAGGTTTTTTTTATTATATTTTTGACTGTCAGTTTCTCCTTATCATTTATGTGCTAAAAGCTGTGCCATTATATTTTAAAATTCTGCTGATGTTTGGTTTGACATACCATTCCATTTGTACAGTAAACACGTAAGTTTCAGCTGCAGAGCCCCCTTTTGTACCTCCCATCTCTGATCAGCTCTGCCTCATGCTTCCATTTGGCCAGCTTAAAGATATAGGAAAGGTCCTTTACACCTTCTGCCTCTAAATCCAAGCTCTGCTGGGTTTAGACATCACTGGAAAAGCCCCTCCTCATTTGGTCCTTCTTAGTTTACTTTAACTGACATAATAATTTTACAACTTTGTGAGATCCAGTGTGCTTTGATACAAGACAATCAACAAGATTAAGAAATAGCAAGATGATTACTGTCCTGAGCTGAATAAGTCCTGCATGGAATAGTTGTATTTACCTGAGTTATGGGTGTGTGGGATAATGGGAGATGGGACCATGCTAGAAATAGCTCAGAGGTTCAGAACACTTGCTGCTTTTATAGAGAAGACCTTTTTCTATAGAAGGCACACAAGTGGTGCAATACATACATACAGGCAAGCATTCATACATGTGAAATAAAAATAAATATTTTTTAAAAGTGAAACATGTAGACCTGACTGTTCTGTACCCTTAAACCAGTCAGTAAAAGTGCATCTTTAACTGCATTATGCTATAGATAATCAGACTTTCACTGTTCTTACTTGCTTTCAAGTTTACTAGCTAATATATTTTATATCCAGATTAAATAGCACAGCTATTCTCCAAAAGGCTTAAAATATAAAAATAAAATGGAAATATTACCAGGAAATTAATCAATCCACTCTAAAATGGAGAAAATATTGTAGAAGAGTCAAGAATTGCTCTCAAGACAAAAACTGGGGAGAACAGTTGTTTGTCCACATTTACAGACTTAAGTCCCACCTGTGACACATCCCGTAGAGTTGCTACTCACATATGTTCTGTGTGTAATAAATGTATAGGCATGTGTTTGTGCATCCAGGCATGCATGTGTCTGTGTTGTGTGGATGTGCGTGTGTGCATGGTAGGTTTTGATATAGTGTGCAATAGTGCAGCATGGGGCAGCAGCACATGGGCTGTCAGTGGCATAAATATCAGAACATCAGGTATCATTCTGTAATGATGGTCTGCTGAGCACTTGGGGAGGGCAGCTCCAGGGGACTCCTCCCAATGAGTGTGCAATCTTGCCTTTTGCTTCATGGAGATGCAATCCATGTCATCTTCCCCCACAGGACATCCTTGAGCTACTGTTGCCCTTTCAGTGAATTGTAAGTATGCATTGATGTCAGATTAAAAAGCCACCCTCCACTACACATGTTCTCTAGCCATAATTGAGAGTCATCCTAAGAAATGCAAGTATAAACTCAGGAGATAATTTCTAAATCAATGCAATCATCACTTACTTTCTATTTTCTGTCAATAAAACTATTTTTAAATTTTAAATTAGTAAGATCATCTGTAAAATGTGTCTCACAGAAATCCAAATGACATGTATTATAGACATGGCTATACATGAGGATTTAACCTTAGGTTCTTGGTATCAGGACTGTGTCTTTGTTATCTGACCCCCCACCTTGGTTTGGCACCTGGTCTCCAAGTGGGTGCTCAATCAAAGCCTATGGGCTGGGGCACATGCTTATTTAGTAGCCATCATGTGAGGTTCTTGGTAAATGTTCTGGATGTCTCAGAATGAGTGGTTCCTCAGAATAGAATGTGAATGCTGATAGTTTCAACAGCTCTGCCAGTTCTAAGCACAGATGTGCAAATGTGCTCCCCAATGTATACCTGGCTGTGGTGCAGTCACTCAGCAAAACATGGTGCTCTGTGCACATCTGTTTCAGGGACATAAGACACACAATAGGAGAAGCATGGGATACCAGTTAGAAGACAAAATCAGTACAGAAGAGATCAGGATCACTAAGGTCCCATCACTTCGAGCTTCTGAGACCAGGGAATAATTTTTGCTACAGGAATTCATACTGTTCTTATATTTTTAATAAAACAAACTAAATAGCATGTGATCTGTGTGAAAATAAAGCCATGAAATATGGACTATAAAAGGTAGGAAATCTCCCGAATGTCTCTACTCCTACCAACAGAAAGGTTTAAATGAAGAGTTTGTGGGTCCAGTCAACAGCTGCCTGCATTGGGCACCAAGGGCTACATGTGTTTCAATTCAAAGAAATCCATCAACCCCTGTCCTCAATCTCAGAGGTGGCAAGAGGCCTAGACAGCAGATCACATTGCAGGGACAGTGACACATGTTGGACCAGAGACTTCCAACTAACTGGCAGAAAGGAAAGTTCTGGGTTCCTAGCTTATTGGATGGTGCTAGAATCCTTTGATGGATGTATGGATAAAAAGAGAATGGGAAGATGCTTCCACATAGCACTCCTGGGCTCCACAGTGTTGCTGAAGAGGAAGGCAGGCCACCTTGAGAATGGTGGTGCCTTCTCCTTCCAAGAAAGTATGGGAAAGAGCCAGGATGCTTCAGTACAACCTGCTCTTGATGGAAATGATATCGCTCCTCAGGTGAAGGTGCACTATTGTCTTCTGTGAGTTCAAGCTCCATCTGGCATGTGGGGCACTGATGGGCAGAGATTTCACCTGAGCAGCCAGCCTTGCAGAGAGACAGACCCTCTGCTGTTCCTTTATGTGCACATGCCTCTCAATTTCAGAGAGATAATAAAAAGCACAAACATATATTCAGGTCATTTGCTTTTCAAAGGCCACAGACATGCTTCTGAGCACATGTTTGCTAGGCTGACAGACAAAGTGTGGCACTAGGGACACTGTTCTTTCAAATGTACTATTCTCTGATTACTCTCAAGTCTGATGAGCATTTTACACACCTGGACCATATACATGCTTCTTTCTCAGATATACCTGTGTGTTCCACCTCATTATTTTTTGTCTATTTTCTAATTAATTTAAGCCATTCTTTGTATATTATAAATATTCCATTTCAATTAATTTTCATGATGGCTGCATGTCTTTGCTTTTGTTTTGTCCTTTGGTTTATCTCCAGAAATGGGAAGTTTAATGAAATTTTTATTGTCTCTTTTGGAGTGTGTGTTTTTGCTGCTTACTTGGAAAGTCCTTCCCAACAAAATAAACACTGCTTTCTGATATGTCCTGTTAATTTGTACTTCGCTACTTACTGAATTCACTTTTGCCTGTGATTAGAGACTAAGCTAGTTAATTACTTTCACATGACAGAGTATCACTACACAGTAACATGGTTCCTCTCTTTGTCATTTATTTAATAGCACCACTAAGAGTACCATATTTTCCCATACAATTCACTAGAAATACCTTTGGTACTGCCCTAAGAGAATGGGTGGCAGGAGCCTTGGTACAGTGTGTGTGTGTGTGTGTGTGTGTGTGTGTGTGTGTGTGTGTGTGTGTATGTGTGTGTGTGTGTGTGTGTGTGGTGTCAACAAACTGAGTTTGGGTTTCTGTTATGCACTGGATGAGAGCTTCCTTTGGAACAGCTACAATTCTTTTGCACACTGTAACTCGAGCATTCATAATATGTGGGCAGGGACGAGGGAGGCTCCAGTCAGTGGCCAGAGTAACAGGCATCACTGGCTTTACTTGCAGAAATTATCTGTAGATTACAGCTGTTTGAAGGTGGTTCTACACACTGTGGGAAAGCAAGACACGAGAGTTCAGGGAAACAGCCAAAGGCTGGGTCCTATTGGTCACCTAGAGTTAGAAGAAAGATGCATGGGGGGGGCATACTGAGAAGTCTTCAGAAGGAATACGGGTGTGGCCTGTGGCACCTGCATTGACTTGGAACCAAAGCCATTGCCTCAGCAACTGGATAGCTTTTTTCAATGCAACTTCAGCCCTATGAGCACCACAAATTTAATCTTAATTCTTTGAGCTCTAAAGCTTATTGCAGAGCAAAAGAAACATGAGCCTCAAGCAGCAGCCAACTAAGGATGCTCCAGAATTACTATGAAACTCCTATTATGGACCTACTGAAGACAAGAAGGAGGCTGAGAATAACACCAGCCCTGGAGAGGCCACCGTCTCCAGTGGTCTCTTTGCCAGAAAGGGAGGAGTCAAGCCCAGAAGAGTAGACAGTAGAGTGTCTGGCTGTGAAGAGAACATGAGGCTCTCTCAACCTCTGTCCATGGGATTTGCAGGGTGTCTATGCCCAGGGTTTCACCCGCTTCCCCTCCCCCCTCTTTGGAGAGGAGTGCTACCTATCACTACTTTGTTCTTTGCCCACATACATCTTTGTGATGGGTGTGAGACTGTTCGTCTGGGTGATGTCACCAACTTGTCCTTTGGGGTCACAGGTCTTGGACTAAGAAAAGCTGTATCCGAGTCTTACATAGAGACTACTGGGCATTCTGTAGAAGTCCTTGGTTTTGAGGTTGGTGGGAGGGTAGGACATTTCCTCAGGGGACAATCAGCTTTCATATGTGGGTAGCAGTTAAGTCTAAATCAAATGTTTCACAACCGGAAGGATGTTCTGTGGTGGGTGTTAAACTTCATTATTACCCACTGCCTATTTGCTTCTAGACATTCAACATTATTTCTTCTTCTGGCCTTCCTGTCCACATGGAACTACCCATGCTTAACACCTCTAGTCCAAGAGGAAAATGAACAGCCATCCCAGCTGCTCCAGGAAAACAAACCTCTGTAGTTTGAGCTGTGGATATGCAGGCCTATTTGTTACTGAGACAATCACCTATGATTATGATTTGCACTGTGATTCATGTATATGCCAGGTAGTAATCAGATTGAGTAATCTTTAAACTGACCATATTTGAACTTTTTTCTGAGTTTTGCTTGGTCTTGCAGATCTGCTGTGTGGTGCCTCCATTTGACCTCTCACCATTAGTGCAAACATGAGACTTACGTGCTGCTCTTCCCACTGAACTGACTTCTCTCAGGGGTTCTCTGACATTACTAAATGATTCATGATTCTTCCATGTCCTCAGTTGATGAATCAAGCAGACTGGACATTGTTTGCCTTCTATCAGGAGCCATCAGTGATTTAATGATGATTTAATAATATTTCTCATTTCTTAAAAATAGCATTTCATATTTAAAGATTTTATAAGAGCATTCATAGCATTCATCTTTATTTTATGTGTATGGATGTTTTGTCAATATACATGTATGTGCACTATGTGCATGCCTGGTACATGTGGAGGCTAGAAAAGGGTGTCACGTGGGTGCTGGGAATCAAGCCTAGGCCTTCTGGAAGAGCTGCCAGTATTTTTAATGTTGGGCTACCTCTTTAGCCCCCGGGATATCTGCTCTTAACATTAGGTCCACCGATTTCTAGCCATCTTCACTTCTATCCATCTGCTCTGTGTGGCTAGTTCAGAGCAGCTGAGGTGAATACCCACCCCCTTCACTCCTCATGTACCATGCTCACTCCCCACTCAGCAGCCTGCATAAACTCTGATAGTGGGGCATGTTGCAGAATCCTAATTGGTCTTACAATAAAAATCCAGAGCCAAAGAGTCAAATAGCGGGGCAAATGCTGAAATATCAGAGCAAGCCAGTCACCTCTCCCCTTGACAACTCCTCAGTTGTCTTCAGGAATCCTCAGACTGAATACTGAGATCCTGTCTCCTTCCACCTTATATTCCTTTCATCACCCTGCCATACAGCTTCCTGTCTCCAGCTTCCTAGTGCTGGGATTAAAGACACTGACTCTCAAATATTGGGATTAAAGGTATGTGTCATCACTGCCTGGCTCAGTTTTGATTTTATACTGGATAAATCTCATGAAATCCAGGGTGGCCTTGAACTCACAGAGATCCTGTCTGCCTCTCAGTTCTGGGGTTAAAGGTGTGAGTTCCCAAATGCTGGGATTAAAGATGTGTGTCTGGTTTCTATGGCTAACTCTATGGCAGGTTCTATCCTCTGTTGTTCAGACAAGCTTTATTTGTTAGAGTATACACAATTATCACCACAGGGGAATGCCTTTCCCTGGCCTAAACTTTAAGGTCCCTCTTACATAAAGAACCCAGTGGATGTTCCCTTCTGTGATGAAACAGAGTCACCATCCAGCCCCTCGCTACACCCTTACTGTGATTCACAAAGCTATTGCTGCATAGGGCTTCTTTCCCTAAAGCTCTTAGGACTCTTCTCACTTGGCCTAAATATTTTTGTTTGTTTGAGTATGTCTGTGTTATTTTTATTTTTTATTTATCTTACAAGGTACCAGCTTTTTTTATTTATTTTAAAATGTTTTTTCCCCATGTATATTCCTGCTTGGCTTCCCTTTTCTCCTCCAGTTCTCTCCCAGTCCTCCCTCAGCCTCCCCCACTCCATCCCCCGAATCTTTTTCTCAAGAAGGGCAAAGAGTACCAAGGTGGGTCACTTCAGTCTGGTGTATCATTGGAAGTAGGTCCAATTCCCTCATCCCAATATTAGGCCTGGGTTAGGTGTTCCTCTGTAGGGAATGGGCTCCAAGGTGCCAGTTTATTCACAGGAACATAGTCTGATTCTGCTCCATTAGGCTCCATATACTGCTCATGCCACTTGTTAGCCATACACCTTTGGAGTGTATAGTTCATTTTCCTTATGAATCTCCAGTGGCTGTTTATGATTCAATGAGCTCCCAAAAGCTCCAGTCAGCCATGTCCATGGGACTTCTCATAATCCCGATCCCTTTGCTCATATACACTCTCCTCTCTCTCTTTAGCTGGACTGGGAGCTCGACGGGGGTACCAGGTTTCTTTATGGTGTTTTCCTTCTTTTCCCTTTAAATTTAAATAGATTCTCCTCTCATACTATAAATCTCAACCACACCTTCTCTCCCTACACTTCCACAGCTCTCCTCACCTCTGCTGTCTCCCTCAAGATCCACCCCTCCTCCATCTCCCTTCAGAAGAAAGCAGCCCTCTAAGAGACCACAACCAAACAGGACCAAACAAGACAGAAGAAGACAAGGTAAAGCCCTCCTATCGAGGCTGGACAAGGCAACCCAATGTGTCCTTTCACGTATGCTTAGCTTCGGCTGACCCTTCTTACCCTTCTCTCTCATCCTGACTTGTATGGTCATGCACATCCTTCCGGTCTCAGTTCCCAGGTTAAATAATCTAACCTATATTTCCTCACCTAACCCAGTTTTTTCTTTTCTGTGGTACATGTTAATTGAATTTATGTGCTAATATTTTTCCTTTTATAGTACTGCACTTATGTTTGGGATGGACCATATTAATTTTTCTGTATTTGGGGCTAATGATTGCTTCAATGCTATCCATGGCTAGCAAGTGCTACCTAAGCACAAGCATTTCTATTTACAGAACACATAAATGGCTGGTAGGGAGCTGTGACGTTCCACAGACCAGGAGCACAAGCCTGGTCACTTCAGCAAGGTTGTTTGTATCACAACTCTGGCCCTACTGAAAATAAAGACATAACAGCATAATTATTGTGGTGCCCAGCACATGGCAAACAATTCACTCTGGCCCCTGTCAGTTACATCACTATAGGAGCCTGGATTCTGAGTAGCAAAGGTGTTTCCACTATACCTGGCCCATCAAATAGTTCCCCTTCTCAAGTTAAACAATGTTAACACTTTGACACCTAGACGACCTTCAAGGGTATTCTGTGTTAGAGAAATACAGGTATAAAGACTATTATTTTTACCCTTTGTTTGTATATTTTCATCCTTTAATCCCATCCCCTAACCTATTCTCATGGAAACACATACTCGTGCTTCTCTGAGGATGCCACAGTCTTTCACAATCATGGCTCACATGCTCCTGGACCACTAGTCTACTTTGGTCTACAGCTCCCCTATGACCCCCTCCTTGTTTTCAGCCTTACTGTCCACATGTACTCTGCCATTTACTTCTGATTTGAATGTCCTCAGATCCTCGACATTTGTCAGTATTCTCCCCTTATTCATCTCAGTCTGTACACACACTTTATTTTTACTGTCATCCTCTCTGAATACTAATTATCCCTGCAGTGAACTAGATAATTGTGCCTTCATAAATCCCATGTGCTGAATCCCAACTCTACACAGTCAGGACTTAGGGAATAGTGAGGTCAGGGGATGGAGCTCTTATAAGAAAGCTTCCTGTCTCTCTACTCTCTCTATGTAAGGAGGCTGCTAGAAAACAACTGTTTGCAAATCAAGAAGACAGTCTACACCTGATCCAAACCATGATGCCACAGTGGCACAGTTGAGCCTTTGTGGTTCTGTCTAAGTGTCCACCTGACTACAGCTGCCCTGTGAACCTCCTGCCTCCCATCATGTTGCTTTACAGCTCTCCCTGCTCTCCATTCTCCCTCATCCTTTTCTAGTGGATGAACTGCAGACTCCCATCATGCCCTGCTGGAGATCTCTCATTCACTTCCAGAGTTCAAACACTCCCTGTACATCTGACCCCCCAACACTATGTATAAGGGTGGGCCACTCATTTGGTACCTCTAAGATTTGTGCAGAAGCTGCTTCTAACTAAAGGCTTCCCACCCTCTCCTTCCTCTCAATGCACTGTGCTTCTTTGCAAGGCGAATCCCTAGTGAGTCCTCAGTTTTACTTCTATACTTCTTCCTCCAGGAAGCATGCCTGGCTGCACTCTCTCTCAGGAGGTAGAAATCATGTGTTTGTGTCTCTAGGGTCCAGGGCTATAATCCGTGTTCCAGAAATACCTCTACTGCTTTGAGGTTCAACTACAGAAAATATGCCACTGGAGTGGTCTCAAGTGCTAAGTTTGGCAGCCGAGAACTTAGGAACTCATGTCAGCCACAGGTGGAAGAGACAAACAAGCCAACAGAAAGGTGACAGCATCCAGCTGTTTTGTCCCTACTGGGGTTAGGGACGGAGGATGCCTGAGAGCCAAGAAAAGGGGTGGTCAGCACACACTGCAGCAAAGGGCAGCATTGTACAAACATCATATCTTTCAAAATGAACAAGACACTGGGATGCAATTTCCACTTGGGTTCTAGTGTTCCATTTTGGGGAAGCTCATATGATTATTTTGAAAGACAAACGGAGGGTTTCTGTGAATAGAAATGTTAATAACAGCAGTGAATATTTTTGTATGCCTGTGGCTATCACACCACAGGCAACAGAATGAAAACAAACAAGCATGTGTATACATTAATATATATCAGACTGGCCATAACTTGATCAACATAGATGCTTGGTGGTGGATATATACATCCTATCGTATTGTTCTATATGTATTTACAGATATTTAGTGTTTTTCCATTGTCAAGTGCTTAAAATACAAGCAGAGGAGGCTGGAGAGATGGTTCAGTGGTTAAAAGCACTGACTGCTATTCCACAGGTCCTTGGTTCAGTTCCCAGTACCATGGCCACTCACAAATGCCTGTAACTCCAGCTCTAGGGGACCCAACACCTCCACACAGACATACATGTGGGTAAAAATGTCAATACAGAAATAACAGAAATAAATAATTTTCTTTAAAAATACAAGCAGAATAAAGTCAGCGGAACATTTTAAAGAGACTGACTGAAATGTTTAGACCTGTTAACACATCCTCAGCATTAGATGGGCACAAACATCTCAATGATAAGGATGGAGATTCTGCAGTCCATCACCAGGAGACAATGCAAGTCCAGGGATCTCTCCTCCAGAGAAGAGTGGTTCATTTAACAAGTAGAACAAGACAAGAAGGGCTCCTCCCACTCACAAAAAATTCCAGATGAAAATATACATGTAATAAAAATTAACTGTAAACATAAGAAATTTCATTTGAATATTTACATGACTTTGGCATGAAAGCCTCAAGAAAGGCAAAAGGTATTAAGATAATAAAAAATGATGGGAAGATGGGCATGGTGCTGCATGCTGGACATCCTCTACGAGTCTCCTGATACTGAGGCAGAAGGCATGCTGGGAGTTCAAGGCCAGCTTGGGTTACACAGTGAGTGCCAGGCCAGCCAGATCGGTATAGCAAGACCCCAGCTCATAAAACAAAACAAGTAAAACAAAAAACTTCACAAACAAAATAAAAAAATGCTAGGAATATGTAACACATGTCTTTTCTTTTATTGAAAATAATTTTTCTAACATATCATGATTGTTTCCCCTCCCTCGCTCTTTCCAGTTCCTCCTCACCGAAGCTCCTATCCAGATCCACTCACTTTCTGGCTCTCATTAGAAAACAGTTTTCTAAGAAAATAATATAATAAAAATAAAATAAATAAATAAACTACTCATCTGAGTTCATCAATCTGGCAAAACACATAACACAAAAAGACATTAGTCCACTTAAAAATAGCTGGGCACAGAGATAGGCAAAGTGCTAAAAGCCCTTCTAGCAGAGAGTTACTGTAACTGGTAAAAACACAGAAAAATGGCCTAAAAGAAACCTGGCAGGAGACAGGAACACACACTCCACAGGAAAGAAGGGGCAGTCAGCCATATTCCTCCTCAGACATGGTCAGCAGAAGCAAGGCAGCAGCCACTGCAGAATATTTTTACAGAATGACACATGATTCCTACACTCTCAATGTGACTATCTGGGCTGCTCAAATTAAAAACATAAGCACTTGCCGACTCAGTGGCTTTACTTGGGGAAATATATCTTGCAGAAATACAAGCAGTAGTGTTTGAGGATGCTCAATGATATTTAATGAAGAGATTTTGAAGTGCGTGGATCTTAGGGAGGACAATAATGCTTTCCAATGGGGATATATTTGGGTGAACTGGGTGTATGCATGTGTAGGTGCCACATGGCATTTAAAAGTAAATTGGACCTGACTTGCTAATGTGTGAAGAAGTTCTGCTGTGTGTGGCTGTGCAGTTTACTAAGGGACCTTCAAAGCGACATGTGGAGAGAAAAGGTTGCAATCTTATTTGCAAATGCAAGCATGAATGTAGCTAGCACTTGTGTATAATATTAGTTCAAGAGAGTCTAAATTGAATATCATTATTAATGTTTTAAAACTTGCTTCACTGAATAGAAAAACTTCATTATCTTTGTGATAACAGTTAACTGAGCATTTTGGTAAAAGGTAACAGTTTTCCAGGGAAGTCAAGCGAATGCATAATTTCAGGGAGGGGATGGGTAAGCAACAGATAGATACTCCAGAAGTGTATTGTCTTGGAGCTGTGCAGGGGATCAGGGTGGAGAAAGTCGGGAGAGAGGGGCTCACAGTGAATGTGCACAGTTCAGGGGAATCACGGGCCATGTCTTCTAGCTCTGTAACTAGCATCTTGACAGTAGTGGGAGGTGAACAGTTTGGTGGTGAATGAAGATGAGGGCATGCATCAGCTCAGCACAGAAGGGAATTCCAGGATTCTCCACACTCTATAACCAGCAAAGATGTACAGGGAAGAGGAAGCCATTGCCTGGTCTGCTCTGAGATAAGGCATTCCAATGGAGCAGGGCAGGACCCCTAGCTTCCACAGTCCAGAAGGGCCATATGCTACAACAGCTTTCCTCTGAGGAAAGAGTCAGTTACACCAGCTGGCTAGTGCTGTGAAGTGCCTTGCATGGCAGGAATCCAGCCAGACAGTATCTGAACCCCACATAGGGATGTTGCATGTACACTGTGGTACTTGCTGCTAGCCCATGGCAGATCCAGAAGTTGTGGCCTGCTGGGTTCGGGAGGATGCAGGCAAGAACAAATGAAATTCCTTGTAGTCACCTAAACCACAATTCAACAGTCTATGAGCAGTATTCCACCTGGAAGACCACCCTAATCATTCCTCCATCAGAAACCTCCACTGGTGGCCACAGATTCCTTCAAAGTATCCTGTCCCCACATAGACTCCAGACTCCTTTAAATACTACCCCGTGTGGGACTAGCAGTCTAAGTGAGGTGCTCTCTATGGAAGGTGCTGTGAACCAGGAGGGCCTTTGGAAGCAGCTTCATTCCTGGGAGCAGCAGGATTCATCCCAGAGTAGTTTCTGGATGGATTCTGGGAGGTTCCTGGGAATGAGTTTTTAGTCCAAGGCATTTGTTATGTCAAATGCTCTGGATAAAGTGGCTTTAGAAACCTCTAAAGTAGTCTCAACTACTGAGCATTTAGGGACAATGTGTTAAGCTGATAAATGTCTGTTGGATGGTCAATTTCTGTAACCATTGCAACTTGAAGTCACATACATGGCTTTCAGCCTGCAAACTCACGTGGTTCAATGCTTAAATTCTTGGATTCAATGTCATATAAACAACCAAATATCTGCTCTTGCTCTACTTGTCAAGGTAAAGTAAAACAAAATAATATAAAATAAAAGCATCTCTTAAAAATCTGCATAAGTCACTGCAAAATCCAGAAGAAAATACCAATGCTGGCAACCTTTAGCCTTTGGTTAGTTTACTACTCAGTGCTGTCATTTCCAGAGTAATGTTAAGAGGACTGTGCATGACCTTCACATATTACAAAAGGCAATGAGAAGGTCCTGCATCTGTTCAACAATATCTTTGGAACATCAACTATGGCCAGGTACTACTGAGGACACATAGGGTATATCAGTGGATAAAAGAGGCAGAATTTCAGTGGGGTTTCTTTCATACACAAGGCACACAAATCAGCAAGCAATACTTCATGCTCTGCATAGGATGCAGAGTGTGGCTGGCCATCAGGGAAAATGTGTGTACAGAGGAAGGCAAGGACAGGGAAGCTGAAATAAAGAGGACATTCAGAACAGGCCTCATTGAGAGGTCTTTCAAGCTAAAAGACTTCCAAGCTGAGATTCTTTCAATCAGAAGGTTGCTAGAAAAGTAACTTCTACATTGAAGACTCTGCAGACTGAACACAGATTAGGGCTCAGTCAATGTGCAGAGTTGGAATGGTATAGATTGACAGCCACTGTCATCTTGGTCTATCCCTAGTCCTCTAAATAACCATTTATCATCCACCTGTGTATCTGACCTAACATCCTCAAGACTGTCAGGCAACAACTTTGGAATATATTTAACTATCAGACCACTAGCTTACACAAAAGCAAAGGTCAAAATGCCACCAGCTAGCATTTGAAGCCTAAACAGACATTTCCCCACTCTGTTGTGACTCATATCTCTGACGCTCCCACCAATACATTTGGTAAACACATCGACTTATGGTTTTTGTTTTGTTCTCTGACTAATGAGCCCTCATGCACTCACTACTGTGATGAATTATGTCATTCAGGGAAACCTGAATCCATGCTCCCAGACAACAATTTATCATGTCTGACTCAGAAGAAACTCTTACCACCTTTGGAGCAAGAGCTGTGCTTTATGTCAACATTCTTGAACAAAGGGGAGAAGGAAGCAAGCCAGTGAAGGATCTCTGGGAAAGAGCCACAGATGCTGAGGACCTGTAAGCAGGAACGTGTATCTGAAGAACAGTGTATGCTCTACAGGCAGCTAGACTGAGGCTTCGAGGCATGGGAAGCACCATGATAATAACGGTTTTCCCTCTGTGTGTACCCAGGCATCACTGCAGACTTACAAGATAGGATAGTGGAGCTTTCATGCTTAGAGTCTCTCTTTGGCTGCTGTTCTGTGTGCAGATGGCTGGGGGGAGGGTGGGAAGTGGGAGGAAGGAGAGGAACTATGAGATGACTCAGGAGGCCTCTGTCTCATGTTCGGGGAGGAGAGAAAGGGTCCAAGGGATGGCAGCAGTGGGATGATGAGAAGATGAAAGATTCTGGATATACCTTGAAAACTAATGTTTAAAAAGATTCTTTTAAAAATGAAGTAAAATAGAGAAAAAGAATCAGAAGAGGCAAAGCATATAAAGAAAAAGTACTTGAGACAGCTGAACGTAAATTCATGTCTACTAGGGATGCAAGGAACCTTCTACACCAAAACTAGATTCAAGAACCCCACTAAAAACAATTACCTCAATACAAATAGAATCATGCCTCAAAAGTTTCAGATTACAAAACTGTGTGCATATGTCATATACACCTATGTGTACACATGCGCACACCTGGAGGCAAGAGGTCAACTTCAGAAGACTTCCTTTTTTGCACCACACAAGCCAGTCCCAAGATGAGCCCCCGCATGCTGGGCTTATAGACACATGCCATCAGGCCCAGTATAAAACTCAGACTCTCTTGCTTGTACGGCAAGTATTTTTCCCACTGAACCATTTCTCTAGACCCTCTGAAATACTTTTACAGATGAAACATTATACTCTGAGACTAAATCAGCATTTAAAAATGTTTAAAGGATAAAATCATACAACCTATGCTCTCTGACTCTTCTGTATCAAAGTAAAAGGATTGCCAGCCAGACTCCATATAGTTAGAAGATTGTCCTCAGGAACTAAGGGGATTATAGCAGCAGTGTGACAACTGTAAAGACCAGACAAGACCAGCAACAGCCTGATGACTTTAGCAGCTAGGCAATATGTCTCTTAACGGCATACCATGGCTGGGAGAATCATGAAGCAATGACTCCAGACTGGCACATGAACAAGTGTGTGCTCTCACACACTATTATTTGGGGGAATTGCTATACATAAAAGGGGGCTAGAAGAAGGCCATGGGGGATAAGTATGACAATAATACATTGTATACAAGTAAGAAACAAAATATTAAAGAATTTAAAAGGAGGAAATAAATACAAGAAATTGGAAGAAAGAAATAAAGACTAGAAGTAAATCAAACAAAACCCCAAAAGTATTGTTAGTAGAGATAGCAAGCCACCCACTTTTAACTATTATTATTATTTATTTATTTTTAGAAAATAGTCTTTTTTTTATGTATCCCCTTGCTCTCCCTCCTTTCCTTCTCTCAATCCTTCCCTGTCTGTCTACAGCCTCTGTCCTCCCCATCCCTGCAACCCCCTCCACCAAAAGGGTGAGAACTCCCAAGGTGGATCAACTCAGCATCCACTTCTGGCAGGTCCGATTTCCTCATCGTAATGTCATGTTTGGGCTAGGTGTTCCTCAGGGGAGAGTGGGCTCCGAAGTGTCAGTCCACACATAGAAACACAGTCTGCCCTCCAGAGGAACACCTGACCCAGTCTTGATGTTGGGGGTAGGAAACTGGATCTGCCAGGGGTGGATGCTCAACTAAGCCATATTGGGACCTTGGGACCTCCTGCTCTTGCTGGGGAGGAGATAAAGAGATGTGGAGAATAGAGAGTGACTGGAAGGGGTGTGAGGGGGAAGGGAGTTTGAACAAGGATATATATATATATATACACAGATAAAAATATGACTTTATTTGTAAAAAATAAATTATTAAAAAAGGCTTATTAAAAAAAAAAAAAAGAAACACAGTCTGATCCCTCTCAATGAGGCTCCACATACTGCCCATGTCAGTGGACAGTTGCCTATCTTTGGAGGGCCTAGTTCCTTTTCTTGAAGATTTCCCAGTGGCTGCTCTTGATTCAGTGAGCTTCCCGAGAGCTCCAACCAGCTATCACTGTGGGAATTTTCCTTATAATCCCTATCCCCTTGCTCATACACACTCTCCTCCCCTGCTCTCAGCTGGATGAGGAGCTCAGCTCAGTGCTCAGCCATGTGTTTCTGCCTCTACCTCTATTCATTGTTGGATGTACAGTCCTGTGATGGCACTTGGGGTGTCTATTCATTTGACTATAGGGGAAGTCTTGTCTAGGCAACACTTTCACTATTGGTTGGAGACCTAGCCAGGGACATCCTGTGAGTTCTTATAGGTGACCCAAGCACCTGGTCTTTTTTCAGCCCCATATTGTCTTCCTTTATTAAGATCTCCATCTCTTTTTTTCTCCATTCTTGTTGTTCTTCTCACTCAATTCTCCCCTTCTCTCATGATTTGTTCCCACCTCTTCTTGATTGCAACTCCTTATGCTCTCAATTAGCTAAGAAGATCTTCTCAATTTTCTCTTCCTAGGGGAATCCCTGGAAGTCTCTCTTAAGTTCCTTCTGATCGCAAGCTTTTCAGTAGTTGTGTTTTGGAGCTTAGATGTTTTTTCTTTGCTGTTTTTTTATGCTTTTTGTCTGAAGTCCACTAATGAGTGAGTACATCCCTTAATTATCCTTCTGGGCTTGTGATACCTCGCTCAGAAGGATATTCTCCAAATCCATCCATTTGCCTACAAATTTTAAGATATCATTTTTTTTAACTGCTGAGTAGTAAGTACTCCATTGTGTAGATGTACCACAGTATGTGAATTCATTCTTCAGTTGAGGGGCATCTAGGCTGTTTCCAGGTTCCTGTTATTACAAACAATACTGCTATGAACATAGTTGAGCCTTTGTAGTGCGAATATGCATCTTTAGGGTATATGCCCATCAGTGGTATTGCTGGATTCTTGAGGAGATTGATTCCCAGTTTTCTGAAAAACTGCCATACTGCATTTCAGAGTGGCTGAATAAGCTTACACTCCCACCAACAATGGAGGAGTGTTTCCCTTGCTCGGCATTCTCTCCAACACAGGCTGTCCTCTGTGTTTTTGATCTTAGCCAATCTGACAGGTGTAAGGTGTTATCTCAATGTTGTTTTGATTTGCATTTCTCTGATGGCTAAAGATGTTGAGCACTTATTCAAGTGCCTTTCAGCCATTTGTAATTCTTTTGCTGAGAATTTCCTTTGTAGTTTTGAACCCCATTTTTTAATTGCATTATTTAGAGTTTTGGGCTCTAGCCACCCACTGTTTTTAAAAAGCTTAATATGAAATTAAAATACTGGGGTTGGAAAATAAGCCTCAGGCTCAAAAACACTAGGTAAGTGCTCCACTTACAAGCTACACAAAGTCCTCTACTCTTTTTGAACAAGCAATAGGATGAGCTTTAAAACATCTCAATCTACTTCAGAATGTTGAGACAATATGGCAGATGTCATCTGACTCCAGAGTAATAATGGGGTTGAACTGTAACGATTGAAAATAAGCTACAATAAAAGCTCCAAATATTCAGAAACCAAATAACACACAGGTAATTAATTCCTGAGTTAAAAGGGAGGAGTATATGGAAATATAAAATAATTTAAACACATAAAATACCTTAAACACATAAATAATAAAAAGCAAAGTTTGTAAACACAACTAAATTGTGCTCTGAAAAATAATTTATAGAGTCAAAATGCATACAGGAAAAATTTAAAGGATTTAAGTTAATAAGCAAGTTTCACCTTGAGTATATATTAAGGATAAGCTAATCAAGACCAAAGTAGTAGAAAGAAGAAGAAAGAAAGAGGCAATAACAGGAAAATATAAAATAAAGAACATATTGTAACACCAGTACTTGGAAAGCTGGGCTAGGATCATTGTGAGCTAAAGGCCAGCCAGGCTAGATTTCAAGACTCTATCCTCCTCTTCAGCATCTTCAAAAATTGGGTGCTGGTCACATTGAATGGCTGCATGTAAAAAATGCAAATATATCTATATAGCTATATATCTATATGAGCCTTACAAAACTCAACTCCAAATGTATTAAAGATATCAACATAAGGCCAGATACTCTGAATCTTATAGAAGAGGAAGTAAGAACAGTCTTGGAGTCATTGGCACAGAAGACTTTCTGAACAGAACACTAATAGCATAGGCATTAAGACCAAAAGTTAATAAATGAGAAGTCATGAAACTGAAAAATATCTGTATGTCAAAAACATTATCATCTAAATAAGCAGTAGGCTATAGAATGAGGAAAGATCTTTTTGATTACACATCTGATAGAGAGTTAATATCTAAAATATAAAAAGAACTGGATATCAAGAAAGCAAGTTACCCAATTAAAAATTGGGTACAGATCTGAACAGCTCTCAAAAAAGAGAACACAAATGAGCAAGAAACACAGAAATGTTCAACATCCTTAGCCATTAGGGAAAGGCAAATCAAAACTACTTTGAGATTCCATCCTACACCTGTCAGAATGGCTAAATTCAATAATGCAAGTGATATTTTTTGCTGATAAGGAAATAAAGCAAGGGGAACACTCCTTCATTGCTGGTTGGAGTGCAAGCTCTTGCAGCCACTATGGAAATCAGTGTGGTGCTTCTTCAGGAATATAGAAATCAATCTACCTAAAAATCCAGATATACTCAAAGGATGAGTCATCTAACACAGAAACACTTGATCAACCCAGTTCATTGCTACTGTATATATCATAGCCAATATTGAAACAATCTAGATGTCCCTCAACAGAAGAATAGATGAAGAGTATTTCTCAGATGTTTAAAATGACATAAAATTTGCAAGCAAATGTATGGAACTAGAAAAAAAATCATCTTAAGTGATGTAATCCAGTCCCAAAATGACAAATATGGTATGTATTCACTTATATACGTATGTTAGATTTTACATCTTCAATAGATAGGCATACTACTCTCTGAATAACCACAGAGGATAGGAGTCACCAAAAAGCAGGGGAGACAAAGCCCCAATTAGACATCTCTCAACATCCAGTGAAACTTCCAGTGCCAGGAATGGGATATATCTAATTGAGTTCTTGGCCAAAAAGGATCCATGGAAACACCAAAGAAATCAATCTATTGCCAAGGCTTTTGCTTGCTCTCCACAAGATGATGGCAAGGCCCTGTTGCTGAAGACATTTTAATCTCTCATTGAACATGAAGAAGTTGAGCTGGTGCCTAATTTGAGCTTTTACTCTTATTCAGTAGTATCTATGCTACTGCTCTGCATGCCACTAGAGGAGACAGGTAAACACCAACCCTACTTTTAGAAAAAACAAAACAAAAAACCTTCCATCTACAGTGTTGTCCTTCATGAATGATATACTAGTGCAATAGTAGCAGAAAAGTTGCAGGAGTAACCAATCACTATCTAATCATAATTGAGGCCCACTCCATGATGTGAAACCCACACCAGATACTGCTTGAATGGCCTAGATCCTGAGACCAAATAAACCATGGACCTAGGAGACAACTAAATACTATTGTTTGGCTAGAGGAAGACAGCAATAAAATGACTCCTAATGATATTCTGCTTTATCGATAGATCAGTGTCTGGTGTGCATGTGCCTGCATGTCTGTGTGTGTGTATGTGTTTCTCTTGCTTTATCGATAGATCAGTGTCTGGTGTGCATGTGCCTGCATGTCTGTGTGTGTGTATGTGTTTCTCTTGTTTTATCGATAGATCAGTGTCTGGTGTGCATGTGCCTGCATGTCTGTGTGTATGTATGTGTTTCTCTTGCTTTATCGATAGATCAGTGTCTGGTGTGCATG
>PVIH01008998.1:47117-86136 GCA_004025045.1 Sigmodon hispidus | reverse complement strand
GGGGGGCGAGGGAAATTGCTACTTGAAGTGGGGCCCTAGTGAAGAAGAGCGGACTACCTATGTTTCACAGTAGCTGTGAGAATAAATCAGGGCTCAAGGAAGGTGGCTGAGAACAGAGCTGAGTGGACAGATGATTGCAAGCGGCGGTGTTTGCAGGGTGATGTTGGTAGTCGGGCTAAGGAGCTATAAGGGTTGGGGTTCCAATGCGCCTCCTCCTGGGGTACAGAACTTCACCGCCTCGGGGGAGGCAGAGGCCAGGCGCTGCGCGCGGCGAGAGGAGCTACTGGCTCGCGGCTGCCCAGAGCAGGAACTGGAGGAACCGCGGGGCCACCAGGAGGTGCTGCAGGACAAGCCATTCAGCCAGGGAGACCGCGGAGAGGGGGCCACCCAGCTGGCCCCGCAGCGGATCCGGGTCACTCTGCGACCAGGTGAGCAGCGCGGGGTAGAAGTCTGAGCTGGGCCTCGAATGCACTGGACTACCAAAACGCTCCCCTCCCCTTTCCCTGCCAGGGGAACCACAGAAACTCCGGGTCCGCTTCCTCAGAGCTGCGGGATACCCGGTGGACCTCTACTACCTTATGGATCTGAGTTACTCAATGAAGGATGACTTGGAACGTGTGCGCCAGCTCGGGCACGCCCTGCTGGTCCGGTTGCAGGAGGTCACTCATTCTGTTCGCATAGGTGAGCATGCATTCACTACCCAGACCCTACCAGCTCTGGTCGCTGCTATTAGCTTCCACCATCACCCTCGTCTCCCTCCCAGTGTTGAATAGACCTGATCAGGCCTATGGATCTTGACATCTCTCCTAAGAGACACTCATTTAGGTATAAGCTTGAGGGAGGGAATTTCGAATTGACCGTAGAATTCCTTGCTGTACAGAGGGCTAGCTGATGCTCAGAATCGAAGAGACGGTTCCGACAGACAGCTGCCAACCTGGACATTGCCCTTATGCTTCCGTCCCAACCCAGTGTCTTTTGGACAACCTAGATGCAATGTTCCTGTTCCATATTCTGTAATGATTTTTCCTCCCTTTGCTTAAAAGCTCCCCCTCTGTGCCACCTGCTGCTTCCACAATCTTGACCTTAGCTTCCTTAACCTCCAGGAAGCCTGGCTTTGCCACTGTTGGGGCCTCCTCTTCATCTCCTCCATCTGCACCCTCTTTAGCTGGCGGCACCACAGTTTTGTCTTTGCCGGGTGCCCGCCTTCTAGGCGCGCCGTCCTGAGTATTCAGCAATTACTCTTTCATCCTGCTGGTGCCTTGGGACCTTTGGCATAGTCTCATTGCTTCCTGCTCTCAGGTTTTGGGTCCTTCGTGGACAAAACAGTGCTGCCCTTTGTAAGCACAGTGCCCTCCAAGCTCCACCATCCGTGTCCCAGCCGGCTGGAGCGCTGTCAGCCACCCTTCAGCTTTCATCATGTGCTGTCCCTCACCGGGGATGCTCAAGCCTTTGAGCGAGAGGTGGGACGCCAGAATATCTCTGGCAACCTGGACTCACCTGAAGGCGGCTTTGATGCCATTTTGCAGGCTGCCCTCTGTCAGGTGAGGAAATGGGGTCAGGATCTGAGTCCCAGAAAGCTATCTGGGGCTGGGGACTGCCTGTGATGAATGTGTGGCACACAATCAGAGAGTACATTTATATCATCTCACTGTGGTCTCCACGCTTAACTCAGAAGTTATATCAGGTAGGCTGGATAGTTTACTTATCTTGAGGAAGAGGCACTCTTTCTAATTTAAAAGAAGCCTCCACTAACAACAGAATTATTTGAGGAGGGGGTTCAGAGAGTTTGGAACGGGAACTAGAGACAGGAGGATGGACAAACTGACCTAGAAAGTATCCCACCAATTTCCTTGGGATAGCACAAGTGCCATGCCTAGCTGTTCAAGTCACCTCCTTTCCTCACAGGAGCAGATTGGATGGAGAAATGTGTCCCGACTTCTGGTGTTCACTTCAGATGATACATTCCACACAGCTGGAGATGGGAAATTGGGTGGCATTTTTATGCCCAGTGATATGCGCTGCCATTTGGACAGCAATGGTGTCTACGTCCACAGTGCAGAGTTTGTGAGTCCTCCCATGCCCCAGCCCTCCTCCCCATCTGAGTAACATCTCTTCTCTCAGGGCTCTTGTCTTATATGTCTCACTGTCACCTTCTCTATGTCCCCAGCTGCCCCGACAAGAAACCTGTACCATTCACTCCTACCTCTACCTCCATGGTCCGCCCCATCCTTCAGGGTGCCCCCTACTGGTAGAACTGCATCTTTTTGTGTGCTGTGTTGTTGCTTTCTTTTGGGGGGGGGTCTGAGAGTAATGTGGCACACTAAAGGAAGGATCTATAGTTGCCTGTTCCCTTTCCTACCTCAGGACTACCCCTCTGTGGGTCAAGTAGCCCAGGCCCTCATTGCAGCGAACATCCAGCCAATATTTGCTGTCACCAGCTCAACACTGCCCGTTTATCAGGTGAGAGTTCCAAGTAAAGACCTCCCCTGCCTATTCTTTCTTAATCCCCCCATTCTTCCCACACAACTCTTTCAGAGCCCCCAAAAGCCCATTCTCTTAAAGCTTTGTTCACTACCCCCTCCCCCTCCTCATAACACAGGAGCTGAGCCGGCTGATTCCTAAGTCTGCTGTTGGGGAACTGAGCAACGACTCCAGCAATGTGGTGCAACTCATCATGGATGCCTATGATGTGAGGGGGTAGTGGCGAGGGTGGGCCATGGCAGGACGAGGGAGGAGGTCTCCTCAGACCGCAAGGCAGAGGACATGATCTCTTTGAGTTCTACCATTTCACAGCTCCCACCTACAGTCTGCACATGGCTGCCATTAGCAGTTCATATACTCACATTTATAAATGTATTTAATTTTTTTTGCCATATTGGGGATTGCTTATGCTAGACAAACACTCTGCTTCTGAGCTATATCCCTTACTGAGCCATAACTCCACCTCCACCATGAAATTAATTTAAAGAATATTTAAGGGGAATTGGAGAGTTGGCTCAATATTTAAGAGCAAGGGCTGCTCTTCCAAAGGACCTGGGTTTGGTTCCCAGCATCTACATGTCAACTTCCAACTGACTATAAATACGGTTTCAGAGCATCTGATGCTCTGTTCTGGCCTTCATGGGGACTGCATGAGTGTGGTGCACAGATATACATGCAGGCAACACACCCACACACATAAAATAATAAAACAATTAAAAATATTCAATATTTATACATATATGTGTTTGGATCAAACCTACCTCCTCATTCTCTACCTCTTATGTCCCCACCACTTTTTCCTGTCAATTTTTTTTAAATGAAATGTTTTTTCTTTCTTTTTTTTTTTTAAACTTTTTATTTATTATTTATTTATTTGCCTTGGTGTTTGCCTGGAACTGGAACTACAGACAGTTGTGAGCTGCCACGTGGGTGCTGGGAATCGAACCCGGGTCCTCTGGAAGAGCAGACAGTGCTCTTAACCGCTGAGCCATCTCTCCAGCCCCATGATCTTTTTTTTTTAAATACCCACTGATTAATTCCATTTAGTACTGTGTGTATGTATATAAGTTTGAAGAAAATATTTTAATGTATTATTTCGTGTGTATGCTTATGTGCATGTGTGCATATGAGGTAGGCGCACATGAATGGAAGTGGTAAGTTTGTGGTGTCCCTTTTGACCTTTGCATTATGGGATCCAGGAATCTAATTCCCGCTCCAGGCTAGCCTGGCCTAATTGTCTTTACCTTCTGAGCTGCTTTACTGCTTCCATCTCATTAAAAATATTTTTTAAAAGATTTATTTACTGGCTGGAGAGATGGCTCAGCAGTTAAGAGCACCGTCTGCTCTTCCAGAGGACCCGGGTTCGATTCCCAGCACCCACATGGCAGCTAACAACTGTCTGTAATTCCAGTTCCAGTGGTTCTGACACCTCCACATAAAGTCAAATTTTAAAAAAAATATTCATTTACTATTTACTTATTTTATTTTATGAGTATTTTTGCTAACATGCATGTATGTGCATGTTTGCTGACCATAGAAGTGAGAAGTGGTGTCAGACCTCCTGAACTAGATGGTTGCGGGTGATCATGTGAGTCCTGAGACCCGAACACCAAGGCCCTGTCTCAACAAACAGACCTCTGAGTCAGCTTTTAATAATTTTTAATTTAATTTTGTTGTTTGTTTGTTTTTAGAGATACAGCCCTGGCTGGCCTGAAATTCACTCTGTAGATCAGGCTGGACTTGTGGCAATCCACCTGTCTCTGTCTTCTGAGCTCTGGGATAACAGTTGTGTCTCACCATATATGTAGACAGTGTTGGGGTCTCTTGTATGCTGAATATGAATTCTAATACTGAGCTGAGCTACATCCTTTTGCTTTTTATTGTTTATTTATTTTTTTTAAAACTTTATTTATTTATTTATTTGCCTTGGTGTTTGCCTGGAACTGGAACTACAGACAGTTGTCAGCTGCCATGTGGGTGCTGGGAATCGAACCCGGGTCCTCTGGAAGAGCAGACGGTGCTCCCAACCGCTGAGCCATCTCTCCAGCCCCTTTATTGTTTATTTTTGTTTCTCTGTATAGCCCTGGCTGACCTGGAATTTCCTCTGTAGACCAGGGTGGCCTTGAACTCACAGAGATCTTCCTGCCTCTGCCTCTAGAGTGCTGGGTTTAAAGGGATGTGCTATCATTGCCTGGCTAACCCTTTACTGTTTTTGGGAGACATTGTGCAGCATTGAACTGTCCATGCTCTTGCTTCATTTTAGATTACTGTCCTGAGCCAATAGGGCCTGTACCCCGACTGCTTTATAATCATTATCCCTATTTTATTAAGGAAATAGATTCATGAAGGAATAAACCTAAAGAATGGGGAGTTCCATGCTTGCACTAAATTTGTAATAATTCAGAAACAGAATTTCATGTATCTTGACTGTTTCTTGGGCTTAAGTCTCATTTCTGCTCTAGACTGTAAATCTCTCTCTCTCTCTCTCTCTCTCTCTCTCTCTCTCTCTCTCTCTCTCTCTCTCTCTCTCTCTCTCTCTCTCTCTCTCTCTCTCTCTCTCTCTCTCTCTCTCTCTCTCTCTCTCTCTCTCTCTCTCTCCCTCTCCCTCTCTCTCACTGTCCTAGAACTCTGTGTAATCCAGACTGGCCTTGAACTCACAGAGATCCCCTGCCTAGGCTTCCCCAGTGCAGGGATTAAAGGTGTGTAAACACCTTGCCTGACTGTCGGTTTAGGCTACAGGAGACCCTTTCTCAATAAATAACAAAGATGCCTTCACTCTTGATAAAATGATTGGAGCTATTCATTCAATTCAAATTGCTCCCTACGAAAGACAAATCTTGTTATTATTTTGTTGTTGTTGTTTTATGTACTTTGGTGTTTTGCCTGCAAATATGTCTGAATGTGGGATCCCTTGCAACTGGAGTTACAGACAGCTGTGAGCCACTATGTGGGTGCTGGGGATTGAGTCTGAGTTCTCTGGAAGAACAGTCAGTGCTCTTAACTCCTGAGCCACTTCTCCAGTCTCTAAAGACAAATCTCTTAACTGCGGCTGCAGTGAAAAATCTTGAGACAATGTTGCCTTTCCAGAGTAAACATACTGAAAACAGTCTGCTTGTTAGATCTTACACACACAGGGTTAGACATGGTTTGGGTTTGACAGATATTTATCTGTATCTGCTGCTATGTTATAGCTGAGGCTTCTGGCTCCAGGATGCTCCTACTTTCAGAGATGACTTCTAACTGGGAGAATAGGAGCTCCAGAGCACGAGAGCAGGATATAAGCAGAACTCGGAGGGAAGAAGAGGGTAGAAAGCGGCGTGCCTGGGGTGGGGGCTGCCATCACATGGATATCTCCTTCTTCCCTTTCCACAGAGTCTGTCATCTACCGTGACTCTTGAACACTCTCCACTCCCTCCTGGAGTCAACATCTCTTTTGAATCTCACTGTAATGGTCCTGAGAAGAGGGAGGGTGTGGCTGGGGACCGGGGGCAGTGCAGCAATGTCCGAGTCAACCAGATGGTAAGAGCCAGACAGCGGGGATAGACACATAAAAGGGGGAAACAGAAGTGGAAAAATATATGGGGGAAGCCATGGGGAGGAGGGGTGGGCTTAGAGTGTGCGTGTGTGTGCATGAGGGTGTTATAGCTTAGGGTGTGTGTGTGTGCATGAGGGTGTTATAGTTTAGAGTGTGTGTGTGCATGAGGGTGTTATAGCTTAGGGTGTGTGTGTGTGTGCATGAGGGTGTTATAGCTTAGGGTGTGTGTGTGTGCATGAGGGTGTTATAGCTTAGGGGGTGTGTGTGTGTGCATGAGGGTGTTATAGCTTAGAATGTGTGTGTGCATGAGGGTGTTATAGCTTAGGGTGTGTGTGTGTGTGTGCATGAGGGTGTTATAGCTTAGGGTGTGTGTGTGTGTGTGTGCATGAGGGTGTTATAGCTTAGGGTGTGTGTGTGTGCATGAGGGTGTTATAGCTTAGGGTGTGTGTGTGCACACACAAGGGTGTATATAGCTTAGAGTGTGTGTGCACACCAGTGTGTTATAGCTTAGGGTGTGTGTGTGTGTGCACACATGAGGGTGTTATAGCTTAGGATGTGTGTGCGTGCATGTGTGTGTACGAGTGCTCCCTCGACCATGAAGGTGTGCATAGTTTAGGGTGTGTATGCACACATGAGTGTGAATAGCTTGTCTGGTCCTCCTATTTTCAGGTAGAATTCTGGGTCACTCTTCAAGTTACTCACTGCCTCCCAGAGCCCCATCTCCTTCGGTTCTGGGCTCTTGGCTTCTCAGAAGAGTTAACTGTGGAGTTACACACAGTATGTGACTGTAACTGTGGTGACACCCAGCCCCATGCTCCCTACTGCAGCGATGGCCACGGGGACCTTCAGTGTGGAATATGCAGGTGAGAGAGTTTGCTGTGCTCCTTTATCACCCATAACCCTCCCTTTGTATTTCCCCTCCTTGGAGTGTCCTAGACATCTTAGGAGTCCAGCTTAATGTCATGCCCAGAAGAAGCTTCACATATATGCCGAGGCCTTCACCTTGACCCAAAGCTCTCCACTCTTTCTTCCCACCACCCTTGGTTAGCTGCCATGTGGGTGCTGGGAATCGAACCCGGGTCCTCTGGAAGAGCAGAGGGTGCTCTTAACCGCTGAGCCATCTCTCCAGCCCCCCCACCACCCTTGGTACTCTGCTATAGACTAGTATTGTCCAGCTACTCTGTCTCCATCTCCCTTGAGAACATGGCCCTCCACCTCCCTAATGCTGTGACCCTTTAATAGTTCCTCATATTGTGGTGACCTTTAACCCTAAAATTATTTTTGTTGCTATTTCCAACTGTATTTTTGCTATTATGAATCATAATGTAAATATGCTTTCCCATGGTCTAAAGCAATCCTTATGAAAAGGTCTTTTGACCCTCAAAGGTTATCACCCAGGGGCTGAGAACCACTGGCCTAGAGATCTTGAGAGACAAGTAGTGAAGCTCTGATCCATTTCTCTGCTTTCCCCTCTCAGCTGTGCCCCGGGCCGCCTTGGTCAGCTCTGTGAGTGCTCTGAGGCTGAACTGTCCTCCCCAGATTTGGAATCTGGCTGCCGGGCCCCCAATGGGACAGGGCCCCTATGCAGTGGGAAGGGTCGGTGCCAATGTGGACGTTGTAGCTGCAGTGGCCAGAGCTCTGGGCGTCTGTGCGAGTGTGATGATGCTAGCTGTGAACGTCATGAGGGCATCCTCTGTGGAGGTACCTGGGGCCTTTGGGAGCAGGGATGGGCGGAGGGGGGCTCCTAGGAAGCTGAGACTCAGAGGGCAAATTTCGAAGACTCTAGTATGCGCTATAGGATGTACCTGGCACAGTCAGGTGACATAGTGACATGTTGTGCCAACTGTGAGAATGGTGGTCACCATATGCATGGCTCTTCCCCAGGCTTTGGACACTGCCAATGTGGAGTATGTCACTGTCATGCCAACCGTACGGGCAGAGCATGCGAATGCAGTGAGAATGTGGATCGCTGTGTCAGCTCCAAAGGAGGGTTCTGCAGTGGGCACGGATACTGTAAATGTAACCGTTGCCAGTGCCAGGATGGCTACTATGGAGCTCTGTGTGACCAGTGCCTAGGCTGCAAGTCCCCATGTGAGCAATACAGGTGAGGCCCTGGGTCTTTCATCTTGGGAGCTGGGGCACAGTGAGGCTTGCTGAAAACTGCCTGCCTGTTCTCTGTGACAGCTAGTAGGTTACGGCTGCTCAGATGAGGACTCATTGGTATTCACTGGACAGGGACTGTGCAGAATGTGGGGCCTTTGGCACTGGTCCCCTGGCAGCCAATTGCAGCGTGGCCTGTGCTGATGTGAATGTGACCTTGGCCTCGGTCCCTAATTTGGATGATGGCTGGTGCAAAGAAAGGACACGAGACAACCAGCTTTTCTTCTTTCTGGTGGAGAATGTGGCTGAGGGAGTTAAACTGACAGTGAGACCCCAAGAGAGTAAGTACCCGGAACCTCAAAACCGGGACGTGAATGAACTTTATGGCAACGGGCTGGAGGAAGAGCAAACCTAGGGCGGAAGCAGAGGGGGTGGGGCTAAGACGCTAGGAAGAGCAACCTTGGGTTGTGACTGTGGATCAGCTCTTATACCTTGGCCCCACCAGAGGGAGCAGATCACACCCTTGCCATCGTACTGGGCTGCATAGGTGGCATTGTGGCAGTAGGGCTGGGACTAGTCTTGGCTTATCGGCTCTCCGTGGAAATCTACGATCGTCGGGAGTATAGCCGCTTCGAGAAGGAGAGGCAACGCCTGGACTGGAAGCAGGTGATGACAGTCTGACTGCCATGGGCTGGGCTTTCCTGAACTTCTCTGGTGGGCTCTCTTACCCGCTTCCTGTTTCCCTAAGCCATAAACCAGCTCCGAAGCTCCCCCACCCTCAGCATAATCAGACCTTCTAGGATGGGGTTCGAGGTTGGCTTCACTAAGTAATGGGGAGAGTCTGATATCGTACTTACAGTTTGCAATGTTTTTTCACAGGATAGCAATCCTCTCTACAAAAGTGCGATCACAACCACCATCAACCCCCGCTTCCAAGGGACAGATAGACCTCGTCCCTCTCTCTGACCCAGGCAGCAGACTCACTTAGGACTCTTGTCTTGGAGGACAGTGCTGTGTAGCGGGGCCTGACAGGTGGCGTAGGACGCTGCTGCCAGGCAGGCACTGGTGTTTTCAGTGACCTTCAGAGGACTGCTTTCCACTGCTGTGAATATTCTCCACCTCATGCTCTCCCACAATAAAGTCTTGTCTCAGACTGCAGACTCCACTTTGCTTTAACCCAAGACAAAAAAAAAAAAAAAAAGTCAAATTACCTAGCCCAGGTCTCAGGTCCCTGGAAACAGGTATGTTTCTGTTCTGAGACCTGGCAACACCTGGGTCAGTGGAGTCTCAGGTGATGCTGATGCTGGGTTATCTACCTCCTTCTAAGGGATCTAGACAAAAGCCAGACTCCATCTTGTCAGGCTTTTTCTCAGCAAAGATAATACATTTTTGCCTCTACTTGTTGCTTCTCTATGGAGAAAAGACATTTTAACAGGACAGAGTCCTCTGCTGCAAGCTGTAGGGTGGTTGTATTGAGGGAAGAAGAGCAGCCTATTAAAACCACTCTAGCCTTTGGTGATAAAGTGCCCCCAACAAATGAAGTCTTCTCAAAGAGGAGATGGAATGTAGAAAAGCGCCATTCTTTTTATTTAAATATCCTAAATATATCACGAAGGAACATACACTGCACTTTAATGGTAAAAAGATACAAGTTTATAACATCTTATAAAAACTACCATTTAAAAGTGATCTTGTTCATTTGATAGTCCCTCCCCCATAGCAAAATAAGTATATTTAAAAAAAAAAACAAAAGGTGGAGCACAGCAGGAGGGGAATTAAAGGTAAAAGCCCAGGGCCACAGTGGGGCAGAAGGAACCCGGGGAGAGGGCTGAAAGCGTGCTGGTACACCACTCCTCCAACCCTCCCTGTACAGCCATGGAGCATAATCAGTAGCTAAACGATGACCGGAGGCTGCGGCTGGGGAGGGATGGAAAGGACAGGTCGGTACCAGCGAGGCCGGGATGGAGGCGCTGGTGCAGGAGCCTCCCGGGCCTCTCCCCGCCCAGCCCCACATTCACATTTTGATCTCTGAGCACCGCCCTCCTTTCTTTCCCCCATTCTCCCTCCACACACCTGAGACATCTGTCCAGTGCTAACGCCACCCCAGCAGAGGTGCAGCATGAGGCCCAGGAGCCTTTGCGGCCATCTGTGGTTTGCCTAAGGTAGAGATGTGGTTCCTGGGCCCTTGCGAGTGAGTCCTATTACTCTTCACCCAGAGCCTGCCTGTCCTCAGCCACTGCCAGCTTCTGAGCTTCTCACACCCAGGCCTTGGCAGTGTGGTTCTGGTAGGGCCACCTGTATACATCCTGAAATTCTCTTCCTGCCAGCTTCTACTCAGGCAGGAAGCCAAGGTCTGCAGGGCCTGGTCTGACCCAGTACATACATTCACACATGTAGAAGCATGGTTCACTCTTCTATCTCTCCGCACAAATAGATTATCTTCAAGTAGCAGGGAAGGATCCCATTTCCAAAGCATTTTTGCGAGGATATCTTTCTCAATGTATCCCTTCCCATAGCTGAATGACAGAAAGGTCCCAGCCCAGCAGAACCCTCTAACAGAAAAGGTCTGTGAATTTATATGCACGAAGATGCCCAGGGGCTACACGGTGGATCAAGCATTGAGGCGAAGGTTCTGGATTATGTCAAATGGTAGAGTCAGCATGAAGCTAACACATGGCAGTGAACGTCCCTCAGACACCTCACCAGAGGCTCTCAGGTGCTGTCAGAGTCAAGTTGAAGGTTGCAACATCTTCCCTTCCTTTTCCCTGAAGTACTTCAACCGCAGAGGTATGATGTACTGTCCCTCAACACACTGAAGGAGGCCATAACCAACAGTATGCTGCTGCCTGGCCCTTCTTTGCTAGGCAAGAACTTCTTGGAGGCTGCCATCTCAAATACAGCTGTGTGTGTGCGCATGTCAGTCTCCATGATTATACCTGAAGTAGGTCCCCCGGGGTGGGGCAGTGCTCAATGGAATCCCAAAACCTCCCTTAAGGATCCTCTCTTCAGCAGGAAGGGAGTTATATCTCATTTTAGAAAACACATGACCATAAGCCCAGGCTTAGAAATATTCTAAGCAGTACACTGTTGAATCAATGTAACAACAACAACCCACCCACCAAAAAAATCCTGGAACAAAACCCCTCAGTTTTCTCATTCTCAGCAACCTCTGGGAGGCAGGCCCCCTTCAGGCTGCTCGATACTTTCTGTCCTCTAGGTTGGTGGCAGAATAAATTTGGCTCAATAATTTTCATCCCTTCCAAGCAAACACACATAAGCACCCACAAATCAGACAGAGACACACACCTCATCACTTTTCAAGGGTAGACAAGATGGGGGTTTGGAACAGAGTAAGGTTGAGAATGAAACAGACATCAGGTGTTCTTCCTTGGCAGCGTCCCTCTGCCTCTACTGTGTTAGGGAGGGATGCCTAGCGAGGAGGAAGCCACGGTCATGTTCTTTGGGACTGAAGACCAGACTTCCCCTCCACTACTTAAATACAGTGGCAGGACTCCGGTAAGTCACTGAAGGGTCATCACGTCTGCTCCTCTAACAGCTACAAACGCTGCACTGTCCTTGGCTGTTGTGAGATGGCACGAGGGGACAGCCCATTTTGACACCTACAACTCCCTGATCAACTGCTGCCTAGGTTTTGGAGTCAAGGACAGCGAGGGAGCCACAAACCATAACCAAGACCAACTGCCCAGAAAAAAGGGCTGCATGGGCTACCCCACCCAAGTTTCCTCCAAAAGGCACTTGAGCTGACCCCGTCAGGCACTGGTGTTGCACAAACCAGGAGAACACCCATGGGTACAACACTGCTCTTCGTGAGGAGATAAAAGGTATGCCCACTCTTCCTGTCCAACCCACATCTGTTCCTCCCAGATCTCCTTTAGTCCTCACAGTGTATAAGAAGTCCAAGGAAACTTAGTTGTCAGCCCTGGTCCTATTTTCTTTCAAACAGGAAGTAAGGTGCAGGGCTGTTGAATACCAAAGGCCTATGGTAACAGGATGGCTGGACCAGCCACAGTCCTTGCGTCTCCAGATTACCTGTGTCCCCTGTTTATCTGCTGAAATTGCTTTTGGATCAACAAAGACAAGAGAAGAACAAACCAATTCCCCTCCTCAGTCCTGTTCATTTCAGCTGCCAGCTCCAGTCCAAGAGTGTGGGAACATTTCAGTCTTGGTCCTGCACCTCTGACCTCAGCTAAGGGTCCAGGGACCAGCTCCCTGCCCAGGAATGCTGGAGGAACTTTCCCAAGAAACACAGTCTCAGACTATTTACAGAGCTGAGGCTCTGGAGCCGCTGTCCTCCGATGCTCTCTTCTGCTCACCTGGGGCCACTCCTCTAGGAAGGGAGACAGAGGTTCGGAGGGAACAGTGGTGGGCCATCAGAGCAAAGGGGTGTGCTCTTCGGTGGGCTCTTCTCATCCTTCCCACCACCTAGGGCCTCCGTGTCTATAGAGAAAACTGCCCATCAGATGTCTTGGACTGGCATCCTTGGCACATCCGCTTGTGTCTGAGTAGTCGGTCTGTCCGAGAAAAACACTGTAAAGAGAAAGAGGATTAAGTTCCAAGAGAAACTCAGTTACCTGTTAAGTTCCTTCCTGGCAGAGAAGACATATGTTATGTCTCGTTCCCTGAACATCTGCACAGCAGGAGCAAGCACAGTGGCCTTTAATCTCAGAACTCAGGAGGGAGAGAGGCAGGTGGATCTCTGTGAGTCTGAGGCTAGCTTGGTCTATGTAGACAGACTCTGTCTCCAACAAAAAGAATCAAAGGCTGGTTCTAGGTCCTGGGGATGCAGCTGAGCTGGTAGAGTGCTTGCCTAGTGCACATGAAGCCCTAGGTTTGATCCTCGATACCCTGTAAACTGAGCACGGGGTGCACGCCTTTCATCCCAGAACTTGGGAGCTGAAGGCAGGAAGATTAGACATTCAAGGTCATCCTTGGTCACATAGAAAGTCTGGTGCCAGTGTGGACTACTTAACACCCCGTCTCAGAAAAGGGTTAGGCGGGAGGATGGTGAGACAGCTCAGCAGGCAAAGGCCCTTGTCAAGCCTGATGACCGGAGTTTGATCTCTAGAATCAACATCATAGAAGGAGACCCTGTGACCTCCACAGCCCTGCTGTACTATGGACACACAATAATAAATGTTAACAAGCCAGTGCTGGAGCAGAGGCCTGTTAGCTTGTCCAGCATTTGTCATTTAGTCATGTGACAATGAACAAATTACCTAACAGCCCCAAACCTGTCTGTTTATCTGAAGGAACAGGTTAAAAGCATCTAATATTCATCCAAAAATGAAATCCAACAAAATTTCACTCATCAAATATTTGTTTATTTTGCTGGAATGGAGATCAGCCCCAGGGGGAGGACATACTTGGCAAACCCCCACTGAGATGCACATTACTAGCTTCTCATCACGTATTTACCTTACGTGTGCACACTCTCGGGGCTCAAGGACAGGGTGGAAAACCTTATGTTTCTTTGAGACAGGCCTTGCTGCTTAACTGAGGCTGGCCTAGAACTTGTGGTCTTCTTGCTCCGCTTCTCCCAAGTGCTGTGCTTACGTGTGAGCTCCTCACAGTGTAGCACTCTGGTGCTTTGGCTCTGTGACCAGACACGTGCAGGCTGGACTTGACCTCTCAGAGGCTGGGTCAGGGCCACAGGCCATCATCACCAGTAGCTCTCATCCTACCATTCTGAAAACTTACTGAAGTGTGGACTTCAGTGTTACGACCATCACTTCTCTTTACCCCTGAGCCATCTCTCCAGCCCTATTATCACTTCTCATCTTGCTTGGTCCTCACACTTACATTCTCATCAGATTACATACTGGACCCCCAGGGCAGAGATTATATCACTTCTGTCATGGTGCAGGTGCTTTGAGGTTGACTAAATATCAGCTCTCCTCTTATCTACTTCCTGGGGAAAGTTAACTTCCCTGAAGTTTCAATCCTCATCAACTGAAATGAGGATACCACAGCTACCCTTCGGAGATGATGTGATCAAAACATGCCCAGCACTCCTCAAATTCAATGTCAGGTTTGTTCTCACAGTACCCAGCATAGGACAGGAACACAAGAAATGATATTATCAGGCAGATCTCGGTGAGTTTGAGGCCAGCCTGGTCTACATAGTGAGTTACATGAGAGCCAGAACTACATAGTGAGACCCTGTCTCAGGAAAAACAAAACAAAAAACTTCAAACCAAACCAAACAAAAATAAATGATACTATGATGATATTCTATAACAAGTGCTCCCCATGGTTAGCTCCATGAGACCAGAGATAGGCCTCTTTCTGAGGTGCTAACTGTATTGTGGAAGCCCCTGTCAGCCAGGAAGGAAAACTATGTGTGCTGCTGTTCCAGGGTGGATGACAGGCAAACCTTACCTGATGACATCGTTCACACTGGTAAGGCTTTTCACCACTATGCACACGCTTGTGGCGTTCGAGATGGTACTTCTGGATGAAACGCATATCACAAACATCACACTCAAATGGTTTCTCACCTGGCCAGAGGCAAAAAGAAGTGAGTGCCAAGGGAAGTTTATGGTAGGGACTATAAATTCCTATTGTCTTCCAAACACCTTAGTGACCATAAACATGTCAAACTGCTGATCTCAGTGACACCAAACAGGGCCATGCAAGCCCTCTGGTCATTCAGCTTATCCTCTGCCTCCATGTCTAACACTCCTGGAAAATAAACCCAGCTGGACCATAAGCTACAGGCCATCCCCCCACAACCCATCTAACTGCAAGCTGAATACAGGCAAGAGACTTACCAGTGTGAATAAGGATGTGCCTCTTGAGGTGGTAACTGCTTCTAAAAGCTCCAAAGCAGTGTTCACAAATAAAATTTTTTGGAATCTTTACTTGAAAAGAGCCGTTTTGTTCCACTACCACCACCTGGGGACAACAATAAGGCATGTCACGAAGGTGTCTCTCTGCTCTCTTCCTAGAGACTCTTCTACTCTGGGTCCAATGCCAGCTGCTGGACCAAGAATGTCTCTGCTACTGTAAAGGGTGCTGTCTCCTGTCATATTCCTTAGGCTAAGAGCCACGAAAGGTAGAAGATGGACTGGGTAAGCCAGCTGTCTTGCCACAGCTAACACTCAGTATGAGCCAGCTGGGGTTATCCTGCCTCTGCTACAAGGGTGCATATCACACTCCCCACAAGTATCAAAAATGGTCAGCACGAGTGGACAGCAACTGTCAGAGTGGCCTTGGATGAAATCAGGGCACAAATTCACTAGGGTAAAACGTGAGTCACAGTGATAAGGAGAATACTATTCCCAAACAGCATGCTGACCCCATTACCTGCCTTTTTAACAGTCTTTTTTGAATGAGAGGCGTCAGCCAAGCTTTCGTTGTCTTTGCGGTTCCGGGATTTATCACTGTCTTTTCGGTGGCCCTTTGAAGACAAATCAAATCTAAACTTACAGTCTATCTCAGAACACAGGATGAGAAACCAAATGTTTCTTGACAAACAGTTTATAAAGGAGAGTAAACCACCTGCTTCCTCTCCACAATCCACTTCCTCTTCGCCTTTCCTGGCCCAGGGGTTTTTAGGTATAAGCACCTTCTTCCTTAGCTCTCCAAACACCCACACTCATTCTTGCCCAGTTAGACCTAGCTCCCCACTTCCATAAACAGAAGCACCAAAACAAAGCAGGAAAGAAGCACAGCTTGGTGCCTCCTGACAGAGAGCTCAGACCCCAATCCCCGAGCACCACCAAAGGCTCAGCGCTGTACCTGACTGGAGCACCTCAGCACATCAGGGCTACCTGCCCGCTCGCCATTTTCGGCCTGCTTGCTGGCAATCTGGCTTAGCATCATCTTCTTGCTGGCTGCAGTGGGAACCAAACTCACACCCGCTAGGCCTTCACAAGCCAGAAGACTTGCCTAAGTTGAAAGGAGATGAGGTGTCAGGTCACCTGGCAGGGCAGGACAAAAACAGGCTGCTATCTATTGTCTACACGCAGCAACAAACTATGTCTCTGCGGGGAACAACTCCCCTGCTTCCCTCAAGTCCTTTCTAACTGTCTCACCAAGAATTACTGCCCCCTTTGCATCCTGCAGCAATGAAACACAGGCCAAGTTAATAATCAAACAGCGTCAACACTTGTGGTTACTGTATCAAACAGTGTGTGTGGCTACTCATTACCTAAGGGATTTAATTGCAGGTATGAGGTCTGTCTGAGCCACTGAAACTGGAGAGTCCCAGCAATGTCTTCCTTCTGAATTCTTTGATTACTTTTATCTATTTATTTTGTGTGTGTGCTCATGCTAGTGTCATAGTGGAGGTCAGAGGCCCCCTTGGAGGAATAGGTACTCTCTCTCCACCATGTGGCTTCTGGGGATCTAATTAGGTTTTCTCCAGCCCTGTTAGGTTGACAGAAGGCTCCTTCATCTGCAGAACCTTCTTGCTGACTCCTCTCTTATTTTTTTTTTTTAAGATTTTCTTTTTATTATCTTTTTATTTTATGTGTGTATGCATACATGCATGTGCCACATGTGGGCAGGTGCTCAAGGACACCAGAATGGGGTGTCAGAACCCCTGGAGCCCTGAGCTAAGCAGCATGGGCCCCAATAGTGCTCAGATTCAAAGCCAATTTCTGATGGGCAGACCTTGCTGGTGCCAACTACATTTTCTTTTCTTTCTTTTTTTTTTTTTAAACTTTATTTATTTATTTGCCTCGGTGTTTGCCTGGAACTGGAACTACAGACAGTTTTTAGCTGCCATGTGGGTGCTGGGAATCAAACCCGGGTCCTCTGGAAGAGCAGATGGTGCTCTTAACCGCTGAGCCATCTCTCCAGCCCCCCAACTACATTTTCATTTAGGTTATTTCTCAGTTTAGACTTTAAATTTCTTTTTTTGGGAGGGGGTTTATTTATTCATTATCTATACAGTATACAGAAGAGGGTACCAGATGTTATCATAGATGGTTGTGAGCCACCATGTGGAAGAACAGTCAGTGCTCCCAACCTCTGAGCCATCTTTCCAGCCCGATTTTAAATTTCTTAGTGCCGTCATTTATAGCAAACAGAAAAACCAAACCACCTGAATTCTGGAGTTATGTCCAATTTCTTTTGATCACTTAGGCTGCCATTTATTTGTTTGCTTAGTTTTTTTATAGACAGAGTTTTATAGACAGAGTTTCTCTGTGTAGTCCTGAAACTGATTCTATAGATCAGGTTGGTCTTGAACTCAAGAGATTCACCTGCCTCTGCCTCCCAAGTGCTGGGATTAAAGGCATGTGCCCTCCTCCCCATTTAGGCCATTTATATGTGTGGTCTACATAAAGTTTTAATAAGTTAATTAAGCAGGGGTGCTTTAAGAAATAACCCCTTTTTACTATAGTCCTTAAGCTGACTGTATTGACCTAGTACTCCAGAATATATACTCTTCCTATTCAAAAAAGTCCAAAGTTAAAAATCTTAGCTCTGCTCTTCAGGTTGTGTAATTTTGGGCAAGTCTCTCTACTTTTGAAGCCTTGCTTCCTTCAAATGTGAAAGGCCTGTCAGAATGCCTACCCTCCCTCACAGGGTCATGGAGAACGAGACTGGGGTAAAATGTTCAGCAGAACAGTAAACACCACACGGTGGAGTAAGCTGCACATAGACAAAGAAAGAGGAAATCCAGAGGCTCTGCTCTGCTGGGGAGGAGGAGGAAGTGGGGTGTGCTGCAGCACTTGGAAGGGAGTCAATCCCACTACAGCCATGCTGCCATCCTGGGTGGGTAGACTGGTCCAAGAGGTGTTCTCAAAGATTCAGAAGGCCACAGCAGTCCCTCTGGCCAGCTTGTCCTTTCAATCTGTCACCTTCAACTATCTTCTGCAGACATTACTCTGTGGTCTAGCACTCTTTAGGGGTTCCCACTCCGTAGAGAGGAACATCTAATTCCTTAGGAAGGCACAAAAAGCCCTTGAGGCACTCTCTGCTGACTTCTCCAGGAAACAACTTTCCCATCCATCATTATCTTCAAGGATGCCCACTTAGGCCTTTGCTCCCTAACTACCAAACTGAAGGCAGTACCCTGAACTCCATCACACTTCCCCATGCCTCTAAGCCTCTGCCCACAGTCCCTCTGTCTAAACGCCCTTCTGTTTATTTATCTAGCAAAAATCCTATGCATCCCTCAAGGTTTTTTTCCCCCATCCAGGCAGAAGAAGTACCACTCTGCAGTAACATCGTTCTATCATCGCAAACTCTTAACCAACAGATGCAGAGGCTCTACTCCCAGCCAGCCGTTATGCAAGGCATTGTGAATATAAAAATAAGTAATAGACTGTCTTTCCATCCCTCCCCCTCCCCCAACTAGCCTGGAAGCTTACTGGGGACAGGGGCAATCTTATTCATCTTTGTATTCCAAGCACAATGCCTTGCATGTAACAGGAGCTCAATAAAATTCCTGTTGGGAAAAAAAAAACAAAAACAACAAATGAAGCATTCACCAGACTATTCACTCACTCCCGTTTGTCCGAGTACTCGACGTACCAGAAGTACACTGAGTACAAGGTACTTTGCCAATGGCCCATCAGTGCCTGTGATGTGGTAAATAGCCTACCTCCTTCATTTGACTGGAAGCTCCCTGAAGGCAGGGAGGCCTGTCTCCTTTCCTTCCTCTAGATCTCCCCCTGGTGCTTAATACAGAGCTCGGCTCACTGGGGATGGTCAATATTGTTGACTAAGGCAGAATTCAAGAGTGACATTGCAAACAGGCTTCCCAGTGAATGATCTTGAAGGAAGATGCTAGAGCTTTTTACCTGAGCCATGCTGGTTTTTCACTTAATGAACCCAAAAGTTCAGAAGTTCTTTATCCAGTTTTCCTTAAGACACTGTTGTTTGAAGAACTGTCACCAAATCACAGTACCGGCTCCTTCGTGTTCTTTCTGTTCAGTTGCCATATTGAACTGTCTTTGTCTTCTCAAAGAAATTTAGTGTCCTTCAAAGAGAAAACAGGTGTTGCAAAAATCCGAAGTCTCTGACTTCTGCCTATTGTCTGAAGAAATGAGAGTCTATCAGTCTTGGTTTCCCAGTTGAATTCTCTTGGTGAAGCTCTAGGTCTGCTCCAGAAACCTGAAACCAAAAAGGAAGACGAGGCCCTTGAGTGCAACATTTTCACACCATACAACGAGTGACGCTCTCTCAACTTATTCTGTTGGGCGCTCAGAAGTGCAAACGGAGGACATGAGTCAAGAGCTTTCTTTCTAGGTCAGTAGAAGAAATTGGTCTCCTGGGCCAGGAAGAGCAGCCAACAGGAGTAAAAGTAAGTTGGGTCTCCTATTAAGAATCCGCCAACAGAGTTAGTGCTTGCATTTGCCATCTTAGGAACGGAAGAAGGGGGCGGAGACCCTTTGGGGCTTTTGTGCCGAGTGGGCTGGCCTGCAAAGCTGGCACTGCACAGACGTTGGCAGAACCGTGGTGGAGGGAAGCTCGGGGGCCACCGCTGAGCGCCGGGGTGTCTGCCAGACACCGACTGCTAGTGCCTACACCTGAGCGTTACTGGGGGTCTGCCCGAAGGTACGTAAATTCTCCGAGGAGGTGGAAGGAGGGCATGCTCTGTGCAAGCAGCTGCAGCAGCAGCAGCAGCGCGCGCGGACCCGGAGCAGAGCCCGGGCCCGCCGACTCGCGCGCGACCTGCGTGCTCGTGCCCGTGGCCCGCGTCCCCTCCCTGGCGAGCCCCCTCACCCCGGCGGGGGCCGGAGGGCGGGGCGGGGGCGGCAGCGGCCCTCCCCTCGCGGCCCCCCCCCACTCCGCCGCGCGCCCCTCCTCCGCCCCGCTCCCCTCCCCCTTCGCGCGCGCGGCACCCCACGGCCTGCGAGCTGCCGAGGCGCTGCAGTCTGCTTGCTGGACGCTGCTTCCCCGCGGCGTGCGCTTACCTGCCCGGCGCGGCCTCCTCCACCGCGCGGCGCCTCCTCCAGGCCCCTAAAGCACCGGGTACCAAGCCCGTGGCCACCGCTGCCCGCGCCGGGACCGAGGCAAGTTTACAAACACCAACCCGGGGCCCGTTTCCCCGGAAGCACTTCTCCCTCCCCCTCGTCTTCTTTGCTAAGCGGCCACATCCACTTCCGGGCTCAGGAGTCTGGACCGGAGGGGGCCGCCAAAAAGGGGTGAGGCTGGGGACGCGCAGAGGGCTGCAGCTGGCGAGTGGGAGGGGTGGCGGTCGGGAGGACTGAAGGAGGATGGGGCGAAGGGTTGCGCGTGCGCCCTGGCGGTGTAGGCGCCTCGGCCGCCATCTTGACTGAGGGCAGACCCATCGACTCTGCTCTTGGAGCCTTCAGGGGCTGAGCGTTCTTTTAATAGGTGAGCAAGGTTAACTGCTGGAAGAACTCTCTCCTGTTGCTCCCAAGTCCGGAGCCCCAAGTAGAAACGAGAACAGTTCGTACCCCTGGTCTTTTCATTTATCTTAGTCAGGTTTGTGTTTCCGAAGCTTGCAATCCGGCACAGACCTGCAGACTGTGAGGTCAGAAGGGAAAAGAATTAAATCGTTAGCACAATCCTGCGGTACACACCATAAACCACAATCCGAGGATGAGTCTCGGAGATGTTCCCGAAGTTCCCAAGGCAACCCTGCTCCGGTCCCGCCACCCTGTGCGCCGAGCCAGACTCGTTAGTGTCTCTCCTCTATTCTAGGTGATCTAACTTAGGCTTCCCTGCAGGAAAAGGCCTTCCTTTTTTTCTTTGGTGAACTTGTCGTGGAGACTTGGACGAGAATGTTGCTCCCAAGGTCAGGCTGTATTTGGAAAGGGAAATATTGAGCTCATCCTCGAGCACGTTAGCATTAGAGAGGGGTCCTGCTAAAAAATGGAATACTCTCAAAGTGCACACTCAGAGGAATCGCGAATTCCACTAAGTTCTAGTTTTTATTATAGCTGTGGTCTGGTGAGTTTAGGAGGCTGCAAAACAATATCGAAGAAAAAAGTCTATAAAATATAAAAGATAATGTTTCCGGGTTGGAGAGATGGCTCAGAGGTTAAGAACACTGACTGTTCTCTATTTTTTCCACTGCTCCAAGTCTTACAGTTTGGTGAACTCAGTACCATGAGACATTTTCCGAGTTCATACAAATATTTTTCACCTACTGTATGTTTTTTAATCACCTACAGTGTGCCATACAGTATATTTTACTTGCTGTTTTTGTTTGAGATAGAGCCTTATTCTGTAGCTCAAACTACCTTCAAGGTCTCCTAAGTTCTTCCTGCCTAAGCCCCGGACTACAAACCCGGCAGATAATGCATGTTTGACATCTGAGTGAGTATTTTTAAGAATTGTTTCCTGGGGCTGGAGAGATGGCTCAGCGGTTAAGAGCACCATCTGCTCTTCCAGAGGACCTGAGTTCAATTCCCAGCATGATACACACCTGTAATCCTGCCTGAGGTTCTAGCAAGACAATCACTTGAGCCCAGAAATTCAGAAGTCTGAACAGCACAGACAGCAGCAGTCTAATGAAGGGGCTATGATTGATAAACTTGGGAGGGTCAGTGAAAGGCTCAGGATCAGTATTGGCTCAGGACCACCAAGGTCAAGTTCTCATCACAAAGGAGATTCATTTGCCTCAGGGACAGAGGGCAGAAATAAGAGACAAGACTGGAGATAGGGTATAGGGGGTGGAGTGTTTGTCCTGGAGTGGGAGTAAGGACTGCTGCTGGATAGAGAGGAGACAGACCGATGCGCAAACAGCAGTTTATAAAGGTCAAGGGGAAATCTCATGTTAGGATGAAGTATTTAATTTAATTGAGCATGTTAATTAGGTGGGACAAAGGGGGAAGTTTTCTTTTCTTTTTTTGTAAAAACAAGGTTTCTTTGTGTTGCTCTGGCTGTCCTGGAACTCATTCTGTAGAGCAAGCTGGCCACGAACTCACAGAGATCTGTCTGCCTCTGCCTTCCAAATACTGGGATTAAAGACATGTGCCACCACCCTGTTCAAAGGGGGCTTTTAATGTCTAGACTTCAATACTTTGATAGCTGCACCTTGATAGTCAACCTCAGGATGAGGAAATGGCCAAATAAGGGAATGGACCTTGGTGGCCAGCTTCAGGGATGTGATCAGGTTTTAGCAAGGCAGAGGGAATGAGGGAGAAGGTCAGGGACTGCCAGACTCATGCTTTTCATGCGGGAGCTGGCTAGAGAGAGTCCCTTGAGCAAAAAAATCAAAACCTCAAGGTCATGTTGGCTATATTGTACCCTGTCTTAGCAGCAAACAACAAAAAAGGTATTAATGCGACAGTGGACATTCTTAGTTATCTTCCTGCATTTAGTAGAGTATTTAATTGTGACTAAATACTTTTAAGATTTAATTTTTATTCATATGTGTGCTATTTTTTTGAGTGTATGAATGCTTTGCCTGCATGTATGTATATTATATATGTGCAGTGCCCTAAGAGGCCGGGAGGAGATGTTGGGACCTGTTGGGACCTTTTGAACTAGAGTTATAGATGGTCCTGTGCTGGGTCTTATGTAAGCAATGAATGCTCTTTTTTTTTTTTTTTTTTTTTTTAATTTATTTATTATGTATACAGTTTTCTGCCTGTATGCCAGATGAGGGCACCAGACCTCATTACAGATGGTTGTGAGCCACCATGTGGTTGCTGGGAATTGAACTCAGGTCCTCTGGAAGAGCAGTCAGTGCTCTTAACCTCTGAGCCATTTCTCCATCCTACCACTCCCTGAGCTTTTTGCTCATTTGTTTGTTTGTTTTTTGAGACAGGTTTCTTTCTTTCTTTTTTTTTTTTTTTTGTTTTCTTTTGATTGTTTTGGTGTTTTGAGACAGGATTTCTCTGTGTAGCTTTGGAGCCTGTTCTGGAACTTGATCTATAGACTAGGCTGTCCTTGAACTTAAAGAAATCCACCTGCCTCTGCATCCAAGTGATGGGATTAAAAGTGTGTGTTACCGGGCTGGAGAGATGGCTCAGAGGTTAAGAGCACTGACTGCTCTTCCAGAGGACCTGAGTTCAATTCCCAGCAACCACATGGTGGCTCACAACCATCTGTAATGAGATCTAGTGACTTCTCTGGCTTGTATACATAATAAATAAATCTTTAAAAGAAAAAAAAAAGAAATTGAAAAAAAAAAGTGTGTGTTACCACTCTCCTGGCTAACTCCTTGTTGTTTGCTTTTGTTTTTTTCCATTTTAAACCATTCTGGTATATATGCCAGTTTTTAAACTTTTTTCTTTTAAAATATGAATAATATGTACTTTGTTTGTACCTGTGTGTATGGGTACAAGGAAAGGTCAGAGTATAACTTCTCCTTTTTTTTTTTTTCTTTAAATAGGATGTGTTTAGGTAGCCCTGGCTGTCCTGGAACTATATAGACCAGGTTGTCCTTAAACTTTCCATCTAGGGATGGAAAAACCCAATTCACTGGGCTTCAGAGCAAGGCCCTAGTTTGCTAACTTTCTAACAATAAGCCTAGTTAAAAGAACTTTTGAAGGTAAATAGTGTTGAGGATTCCTGATGAGTGTGTCTCCACCCACCATAACATAGGATGGCATCTATGCTTTCATTTGGAAGCCTTGACTGGCTGGTTGTCCCGACTATACAGTCCTGCCTTTCTAGAGTGAGTGCCCACTCCATTACATGATTTTGCCTTCAGTCTGCATGATGGGTTCCTTTGCTAGCTGGAACCCACCGGATAAACACAGTCCTTGGGGCAGTGCCATCTAAACAGCACAAGTAGACAGTCAGTCAATGTTTGCTGAACAAGCTGAACCCATTCTCTTGAGAGCCAGCATGGGTTGCATAATAGAAACAAGCTGTTTTAGCTCCCTTTGCCATCTCTTAGACCTTTGATGATCGTGAATAAAGAAGTTGGTAAATAAAACGATGTCAAAGGGACATTCCTTGAGTGTAGCAGTGCATAAACTTCCAAATTTTTTGGTTTTTGTTTTCTAGTGATGGAGATTAAACTAAGGTTCTTGCCAATCACAAAACTACGTCCCCTGCCCCCACTTAACTGCTTATTATTATTTGGAGACAGTGTCTCACTCCACTCTACAGCTCAGGCTGGCCTTGAACTCACAGAGATCTGTAAAGGTGTGCACTACCATACTCAGCCCCTAATCAATCTTTTCTTGTTTTACAGTAACTTTTATTTTAATGGTATAAGTGAGGTGAGATGGCTATGTGTGTGTGTGTGTGTGTGTGTGTGTGTGTGTGTGTACTGTTGTGATGATTGGGTTTGTTAACTTGACATAACCTAGAATACCTGCGTCTCCTCTGAGGAATTGTGTAAATCATATTGGCCTGTGGGCATGTCTGTGAGCTATTACCTTGTTTGTTAATTGATACAGGAATACCCAGTTAATTGTGGGTGGTGTCATTTCCTTGTTTGGGGACTCTGGACTGTGTAAGAGATAGATAAGGCTAGATGAACAGTGAGCATGTAGGTTGAAGAGTGCATTCCTTTCTGTCTGCTCTCTTTTTTTAAACCTGATTTTAAGTGTATGGGTGTTTTGCCTGCATGTATGTATGTGCAACACATGCATGCAGTGCCTGAGCAGGCCAGAAGAGGGCACTGGATCTCTTGCTATTGTATTTGTTGTCAATTTGGGTGCTAGGAATTGAACCCTAGTCCCTGTGTTCTATCCCCAGCACTGCAAAAATGAAGCAAAACAAAGCTGAACACAGGATTATGCACCTAAAGTCCCAGTGCTCACAAGGCTGAGGCAGGAGGTTGCTTCAACTCATGAGTACTGGGCCAGATACAACACATAAAGCAAACAAGCAGAAGGCCATCTGTTGTTCTGCTAGCATGGGACAGTGGGATTTTTGACGTCTGTTACTGCTTTATAAAAAACTGACTGATTGGGGCTGGAGAGATGACTCAGAGGTTAAGAGCACTGACTGTTCTTCCAGGGGTCCTGAGTTCAATTCCCAGAAACCACATGGTGGCTCACAACCATCTATAATGAGATCTGGTACCCTCTTCTGTATACTGTATACATAATAAATAAATAAATCTTTAAAAAAAAAAACCTGACTGATTCACTTAGGTAAAACTATACTGAGATATCTGTATTTTATTTAGTATATGTGTGTGGGTGTAGGTGTGTGTGTGTGTGTGTGTGTGTGTGTGTGTAAGTTTGTGTAGGTGTGTGTGTGGGTGGGTGTGTAGGTGTGTGTGTGTAGGGGAGTGTGTAGGGGTGTGTATGTGTGTGTGTAGGAGTGTGTGTGTAGGGGTGTGTGTGTGTGTGTGTGTAGGTCTAAAGACAACTTCTCTACAAGAGTCAATTCTCTACATCTATCATGTGGGGTCCACGGATCAAATTCAGTGTCAGGCTTGGTGGCTTCAGGTAACTTATTGAACCATCTAGCTAGTCCAACTTTTTTTTTAAGTGAATGTTGGCCCCTATCAGACATGCAGATGGTTACGGTAAAAAAGACAGACAGCAACAAGCCTCTGCAAAGGTAGAAAAACTGGTGTCCTCAAACGTTATTGGCAGAAACTGTAAAAGGGCAACTATTTTGGAAAATAACTTTGCAATCCTCAAAAGGTTAAACATAGAGTTAGCATGTGACTCAGCAGTTTAGCCCCCAGGTATGTCCTCAGGGAATTGAAAACATGCCCACACAAAAACCAGCACACAAACATTCATAGTGGCATCATTCATCATGGCCAAATGGCACAAATGAAATATTCAGGAACTTATAAATGACCAAGTGAAGTACACAATGTACCTACAAGAAGTATGAATCAGTTGTGGAAAGGAGTGAAATACTGTTTATACTACAGTCTTTAAAAAGTGTGCTAAGAAGCTAGTCACAAACCTCCAAATGTTGTACGCTTTTTTTTTAAAAAAAACTTTATTTATTTATTATTTATTTATTTATTTGCGTTGGTGTTTTGCCTGGAACTGGAACTACAGACAGTTGTTAGCTGCCATGTGGGTGCTGGGAATCGAGCCCGGGTCCTCTGGAAGAGCAGTCAGTGCTCTTAACCGCTGAGCCATCTCTCCAGCCCCCGCTTTTTTTTTTTTTTTTTTTTAACTTTATTTATTTATTTTGTTTGCTTTGGTGTTTGCCTGGAACTGGGAATTGGAACTACAGACAGTTGTGAGCCGCCATGTGGGTGCCGGGAACTGAATCTTGATCCTCTGGAAGAGCAGTCAGTGCTCTCAACTGCTGAGCCATCTCTCCAGCCCCCATGTATGCTTCTTTTAAGTGACCTGCACAGTGCAGCAAATCTGTAGAGACAGAAAGTGGATTTGTGGTTGCCAGAAGGTGGATGCCTGGTTGGGAGGGACCGGTGACTGCTGATGAGCTTATCCCTGGAATGAGGAAAAGGTTCCAGAGTTAGTGACTTACTCAAGTTTGTGGCTATACTAAAACCCGTGGATAAAGGGGATGTGCTCTGTGGTATGTAAAATATATCCCCATAAAGTTGTTTTATTAAAGAACAATGAGGAAGTTTTGTATGTACTAATATTAAGATTACCCATATTTTGTTTGTGGAGAAAAAGCACTATGTAGAAGAGTACATATGAACCTCTTGTATAAAGAGGGAGAAAATATATTCCCATTTGTTAGTATTTGCAGTAAAATCCCTGAAACTCAGTTCCTTCTTTATAATGTGGTTTCTAGGCTAGCCCTGAACAAGTCTGAAGGTTAGCATAGTGCATTGTAAGTACACAATGTTATGTCTGGTGAGTCATGAAATAGGACCCATTTTTTGTTTGTTTTTGTAGTGCTGGAGATGGAGCCCAGGGTCTTCTGTGTGGTAGGAAGGCTCTGATCTCTACCCTAGCTCCATTTGCCTGTTTAATTAGTCTGTTGACCTTTGCACTCCATGCTTGGTACTGCAGGGGTGGGGGAGCTGACAGAGCGGGGCTCCGAAGAGCTGACCCTCCATCTCATGTCCTGGCTAGTGCTCCCCATCCCAGTGAGGCCCAGGGAATGCTGACAGTGAGTTCGGTTTGAACAGTCACACACAGGAAGGAGTTGTGTTCCAGATAGGGGCCTTCTTCTCCCAGGGGTTCCTCAAACCTCAGTGTTAACCCCCCTCCTGCTTCCCCTCTCATTCCCTCCTGTCCAGCTCCCGCCCTTGCCCTTTACTGAACGGTACAAAGATTCAGCTCCCTGGGAGATTAGCTGGGCCTTCCCCAAGGGCTGATCTCTATCTAGTCTCCGAAGCCTCCATTTGGATGGACACTACCAGGAAGTCCTTACTCACTTTCATTCAGGTTTCTCTCACGCTTCCCTATTTGTCCCAGTTTTAACTTTTCCAGTCACCCAAGCACAGAATCCCACAGTCACTTTATTTAGATTCTTTAGGTCTGTAGACCAGGTTGGCCTGGAAGTCTCTGTCTCCAGAGTGCTGGGATTAAAGGTGTGCGCCCAGCTCATCTTTCCCATTCTTGTTCTGGTTTTTGTGTTTATCAGTCAGGATCTGTGTATGTCCTGTTAACTGGCCTGGAACTTGCCATCATCCCCCTGCCTCTGCTTCCAGTTGTTGTAGGAATTGAACCAGCACAGGTAGCTGTCAGTATCAGTTTAATCATAAGACTTGCTGCAGAGCCCTTTAGCGACTTCGTTTTCCTCAGGGTAAGATTAGATTCCTAGGTCTGGTTGATGCTTAAGCTTGCCATTACCCACTCACCTTTGCTCCCACATCCCAGCTGGCCAGTTCCTGCCTGAGTCAGAACCAGACTTGCTCATCTTCATGTTAGCTTATGGCCTTCTTTCTTTCTTTCATTATTTTTTTTAAAAGATTTATTTATTTTGTATACAGTTTACAGAAGAGGACACCAGATGTCATCATAGATGGTTGTGAGCCACCATGTGGTTGCTGGGAATTGAACTCAGGACCCCTGCAAGAACAGCCAGTGCTCTTAACCTCTGAGCCATCTCTCCAGCCCCCTGATTCAATGGCCTTCTTCCTTCTATCCCAAGTGTTTATCTGCTGTTTCTCCTGTCCAGACTCAAGTCTCAGCCTCCCCAGACTTTAGCCTCCTGGGACTTACACTTAGGGTCAGGATCCATCAGGCCCTAGGCTGTTGTTGCTCTGGGTCTGTGTCCTCCAGCAGGGCAGGGGCTGTCTCCTTCCTAGGCTGGGTGACCAGAGATCGTGCTTGTGTGACACAGTGCTGTGAGAGGACTGCAGATGCCCGGACAGAGGCGGCTTGACAGCGTAGGCCTGTTGTTAATCCAAGTACTTGGAAGCTGAATCAGGAAGATTTCCGTTTTTAAGGCAAGCCTGGGTTATGTCTAAGTCTCCATCTAAAGAGAAGGGAGGTGGGGAATGCCAGGGTGTGTATGTAGCTCACTTAGTACAGTGCCTGGCTTCTACAGAGCCCTGGGTCTGAGTCCCAGTATGACGTAAGCTGGGCTTGGTGGCTCATTCATATCATCCCAAGCCCTTGAGAAGTAGATGCAGGAAGATGAGTTTAAAATCATTGCTGGCCACATACCAAGTCAGAGATCAGTCTGGGATACATTCAGCCTTGAAAAGAAGAAAAAGAAGGCTGGAGAGATGGCTCAGCGGTTAAGAGCACTGACTGTTCTTCCGGAGGACCTGAATTCGATTCCCAGCATCCACATGGCGGCTCACAACTGTCTGTAACTCTCCAGGGGATCTAATGCCTTCTGATCTGTGTGTCTGTGCATACATGCTGGCAACCCCATAAACAGACAATAAAAATCCTTAAAAACAATTTTTAAAATATTTTTTAAAAACTGTTTGCTCGGGGCTGGAGGGATGGCTCAGCAGTTAAGAGCACCGTCTGCTCTTCCAGAGGACCCGGGTTCGATTCCCAGCATCCACATGGCAGCTAACAACTGTCTGTAGTTCCAAGATCTGACACCCTTACACAGTTATACATGCAGGCAAAACACCAATTCACATAAAATTAAAATAAACATTAGAAGAAGGAGGAGGAGGAGGAGGCGGAGGAGGCCTGGTGGTGGTGGTGGTTCATGCCTTTAAATCCCAGCACTCAGGAAAGGCAGGGGCAGGTGGATTTCTGTGAGTTTGAGGACAGCCAGGGCTACACAGAAAGAGAGAGAGAGAATGAGAATGAATTAGGAGGAGAGAGAGAAACAGAAAGAGAATGAGTATGGGTTAGGAGGAGAAACCAGGATAGTTTTGCAAAGTCTCAGCGGCTGAATGGCTTGAATGCACATCTCAGGCCCTTCCTGGACATTTCCTGGGCCTCTCGGCCCTTGAGATCCTCCATTCTTCCCCCAGTTCCCTGGGCATTTAGAGTCCAGTGGGAATCCCTTCTCCATCCCTGACCTGATCCACCTGCGGCTGCCTTTCTTCTCACGCCCCCACCCTTCTGTCAGCTAATGATTATTCAGGGAACCCAGCCAACTGTCCCAAATCTGTAAAAGTTCTCTTTGGGCAAGGGTCATGGCCGTGTGACTGCCGGCTTTAGCCTGCTCCTCTGCCCTCTTGGTCCTATTATTCTGAAAAAGTTCATTGTGTCCCTTGTCACCACCGCATCTGCACATAGACCTGAGCTGAAAGGTAAGTGTCATGTCTCTGTCTCAGATAGATGGTGGTCACTGATCCACCTACTCAGCATCAGTGACCTTTCCCTCTTTCTAGCTGCCATCTGCCCACATCTGGACTTAGCCTGGACCTTGGCCCTTTACCAAGAAGGTCTTGCTTATTGGATCCGGTGAAGCACACGGGCTGAACGGGGAATTGTTCTCCCTGTTTGCAGATCTCATCCTGATGGCTTCGTCAAAACCGCTCACTGCCCTGAACGGGGATGCTGTGGCTGTGGAGGCTTTGCTCCGAGACGTGTTTGAGATTGTCGTAGATGAGGCCATTCGGAAAGGGACCAGTACCTCAGAGAAGGTGAACCCTTTCTCCTTCCTCCTCCTGTCCATCATCTTGTAAACTTGATTCCAGTGTGTTCACCCATGTCCCTTGTGTACCTCAAGGACTGCACTCTGGATTCTTTTTTTTTTATTATTATTATTATTTTTTTTTTTGGTTGGAGGTGGGCTTGAGATAGAGTTTCTCTGTGTATCTTTAGTGCCTACTCCGGAACTCACTTTGTAGACCAGGCTGTCCTTGAACTCACAGAGACTACTGCCTTCTGAGTGCTGAGATCAAAGGTGTGCACTACCATCACCCAGTCTGCACTTTGGATCTTAGGTCTTTTATTTCCTCTTGCTTGTGTACACTTGTGAGAAAAAAACATTCTTGACCTATTTTAACTGTGAGTTGGTGATGCCTTGCATCTGTTAACATTATGGCTGGATCTCAGCCATGGTCTAAGACCCCCTCCACGCCGGCCACTCCTGCTAGGTCTGTGAATGGAAGGAGCCAGAAGAACTTAAGCAGCTGTTGGATTTGGAGTTGCAGAGCCAGGGAGAGTCTCAGGAGCAGATCCTCGAGCGCTGCCGGGCTGTGATTCACTACAGTGTCAAGACTGGTGTGCCTGGGAACCTGGTGGGGGGGTATCTGGCCCCAGTACTCAGCTTCACCCTGAGACCCCTGCCTGCTCCCTCTTCTCCAGGTCACCCCCGATTCTTCAACCAGCTCTTCTCAGGGTTAGATCCCCATGCTCTGGCTGGGCGCATCATCACAGAAAGCCTCAACACCAGCCAGTGAGCCATCTAGGGTCCTTCTGTCTACAAAGGACTCGGGTTTTGGGGGGAGAGTCATCTGCCCCTTGCTTCTCTTTGTACAAACTCTTGGCCTTCAGTCTCCCCATGCCTCCTGACCCCATCATTTTTCTCGTGAGCTCTCTGATTCTTTGACACCCACCGATTTCTCTCTTTGGATCCTTCACCCACCTCTGACTCCCCTAGTTTAAAGACTTAGCTGGGCCTACTTCCATCTCGACCTTTTCACTGATGTTCTCTGGCAGGTACACATATGAGATTGCTCCTGTGTTTGTACTCATGGAAGAGGTGGTGCTGAAGAAGCTCCGTGCCCTGGTGGGCTGGAACTCTGGGGATGGGGTCTTCTGTCCTGGTATGTGAGAAGGGGCTGTCTTTGGGTCTTTGTAAAGTGTTCACCTCCCATAACATTCTCTTATTCTGTATAACCAGTGTGGAGGCCAGTGGCTGTTTCCTCTCTGGTTCCACTGGGCTGGACCATTGAGAGACTTTCCAGTCCTCTATATCCTGGTGTTGGCCAGAGGTGCCCTGGAGGCTGTCATGGGAAGCTTGGGGTGTTTAGGGGGTGTCTTCTGACCCTGGGTCTGTTCCAGCCCCTGTGCTGTTTGTGAATCCAGGGCACTCACAGCTTGGGAGCTAATGTGAGGCCTCTCTTTGATCAGTTCTGGGTGGAAAGGTTGGGAGACAGAAACTCAAGTCTTGACTCACCACCTCTCTCTCCTGCTAACCACCCCCCTCTGTGATAGGTGGCTCCATCTCGAACATGTACGCCATGAACCTGGCCCGCTATCAGCGATACCCGGACTGCAAGCAGAGAGGCCTCCGGGCACTGCCACCCTTGGCCCTCTTCGCATCACAGGAGGTAGGGAAGAGTCTCAGGCCTAACCCTGACTCCTGAGTCTAATCTTCAGCCCACTCAGTCAGAGACCCTACATGTCTTCTTTCTGCGCTTCCTTTCAAGGAGGCCAGATACGTGTGTATGATCATTTTGCCTTCTTGGAGGAAGGATAGGACAAGTGTAGTAGACACAGGTTCCACTTCTGAGGGAACTTCATGGTCCAGCAGCATTGACCTTACCTGGGAGTCTCAGGCCCCACCACCTCTGAGTCTTTATTTACCTCAGATCCAGCACAGCCCCCTCACATGAACGCTGGAAAGCCCTGGCCACAGGGTCCCATCAGTTGCAGCTCACACAGCTTTTCCGAGCCTCTGCCCTCCCCATCCTTGGCTCATCCTTCTGGGCCCCAGCTCAGGTCATGCTAATGTGCCCTCTGCATTCCTCCACAGTGTCACTACTCCATCAGTAAGGGAGCCGCTTTTCTGGGACTTGGCACTGACAGTGTCCGAGTGGTCAAGGCTGATGAGAGGTGAAGGTTCTCCTGCTGACATGGTCCTGATCCGCTTGGCAGTGTGTCACCTATTTGCCAAAATGCTCTGGCCTCAGGCTCTTACCCCTGGTGCACCTCTCCTGCCTACTCTTCTGTCAGAATTGCTGCTCCCGCTTCCCAGTGCCACAGCATCCTAACTCTGTGCTCTGAGGTTTTAGTCTGTACGGTGGCCTCTGTGTTGCTCCTTCGGCTTACCCAGCTGTGTCAGGTGACCTCTCCTGGTCTGGAGTACCTGCGCTTTCTCCACTCACTCAGTTTTTTTTTTTTCAGAGGGAAAATGATCCCTGAGGACCTGGAGAGACAGATCAGTCTGGCCGAGGCTGAGGTGAGTGAGGTTGTTGAGTAGTTAGGTGGGGTCCCTCATGAAGGGTGGTTTGGGTTCTTCATAGTGCGGAAGGTTTCTGAGATCCGAGAGTCAGTACAGGGAGACACTGAGGGCGATGTGTAGGCTGCCATGGGAGCCATTATGTCTCACTTCCAAGTGTGGAGTATTTGGTATCGTGCACAGTTTTTAAATATATCTGTCTGCGGATTCAGAGTTCCTCTGCCCAGAGAATTGTTGTTGATTATCATAAGCTCATAGAATTCTGTGCATGAGGACATTTATTGGAACAAAGTATGAAATGAAAATAATTTAATACCCATCAGTAGATAAATAAGGACAGGTCTATTTGGCCAGTTTCTTTTTCTGTGAAATGAATGTACTACCGAAGTCACTATACAAGGTTGTTGTAAGGATTAAATTAATTAGTGTGCAGAGTATTTAGAATAGCTCCTGACATGGATGCACTATATGGACATTAGCTGCTGTCTGCTGCCACTGTTGTTCTTGCTGTGCATCATGCATTGGCTTTGAACTCATTATGATGCTCATGTTAGCTGCAAGCTTGATCTTCATGCCTTAGCTGTGATTACAGATGTGGACCACCACACAGCTGTTGTCATTATTATCACCACTAGGGTATAGTATAGATAGGAATGTACATATGATGACATGCAAGTACCTCCATTATACATAAAATAAACATTTCAAGTTAATGTACGGAATGAATAGCCTTTTTCTACTATTTAGAACAATGTATGTACATATAATTTAAAAACTATTTCATTATTTTTTTTATGTGTGTGAGTGTTTTGCCTGCATGTATGTCTGTGATCCATTTGACTTACTGAGTCAAGGCCAGAAGAACTGAAGTTAAAAGTGGCTGTTAGGGGCTGGAGAGATGGCTCAGAGGTTAAGAGCACTGACTGTTCTTCCAGAGGTCCTGAGTTCAATTCCCAGCATCTACATGGTGGCTCACAACCATCATTGATGAGATCTGGTACCCTCTTCTGTATACTGTATGCATAATAAATAAATCTTAAAAAAAAAAAAAAAGTGGCTGTTAGCTGCCATGTGGGTGCTGGGAATCAAACCTGAGTCCTCTGGGAGAGCAGCCAGCATTTTTAACCAGTGAGCCACCTCTTCAGCTCTACAACACTATATATTTATTGCTTTATGGCTGTTGCTTCTTCTGAGGGGCTGTATGGACAATAATAAAGTAGTGGCACTCACTTGAAATGTATATTTTGTTTTTATTTTAATATATATATATGCAACTAGTACTACAATTAATATTAGAACTTTTATCATCCCTAAAAGAAATCCTATACATTAGCCATTGTGCCACATACTCTTCATCATCCCAGTTCTGGGCAGCCAGTGACCAGCCAGTGCCTCTGAGCTTCCCAGTCCTGGATTTAGGAATAATTCTGGATTTTTGCAGAGAATTTTTTTTTTTTTTACTTAGTGTAACAACATCCTCAAGGTTCATCTGTGTTCATTCCTTTTAATGGCTGAATAATATTCATAATATGGTTGTATCACATTTTATATATCCATTTCCCAGCTGATGAACATTTCAGTTGTTTCTACTTTTTAGCAATCTCGAATAATGCTGCTGTGAACGTCTGTGCCCAGCCTTTGATGTGAACATGGCTGCCACTGCCTCCCAAATGCTGGGTTTAAAGGCCTGTGCTGCCTCCACCCAGAGCTTTCCTTTTCTTGTTGCTGTCTAGGAGTGGAGTGTTCAACCTTGGAGGAAGTGCTAACATGTTTTCTCTTCCTCCTTTTCTTCTTGAGAAGAAACATTTTCCTCCTTAAAAAAAACTTTATTAATTTTTTGAGAATTTTATACATGTATACAATGTATTTTGATTGTATTAACCCCTAGTTTTTCCCATGACACCTTCCTTATGCAGTGCCTTTTCCCATTCCCTCTTTGTTACATTTTTTATTTTTTTATTTTTTATTTTTATTTTTTTTTAAACTTTATTTATTTGCCTTGTTGTTTGCCTGGAACTGGAACTACAGACAGTTGTTAGCTGCCACGTGGGTGCTGGGAATCGAACCCGGGTCCTCTGGAAGAGCAGACGGTGCTCTTAACCGCTGAGCCATCTCTCCAGCCCCGTTACATTTTTTAATTAATTGTTTTTATGTATATGGATGTTTCGCCTGCTTGTATTGTATGGTCATGTCCATACTTGGTGCCTGCACAGGACAAAAAAGAACATGAGATACTCTGGACCTGGAGTTATAGATGGTTGTGAACAGCCATGTAGGTGCTGGGAAGCAACCTGCTTTAAGAACAGGAAGTACTCTTTTTTAATTGCTAGCCATGTCTCTAGTCCACCTCTTTCTTTGATATTTATTTTTATTTTTATGTGTATGGGTATTTTGCCTGCATGTATATCTGTGTAGCATATGCATGCAGTACATACAGAGTCCAGATCCGCTGGAAATTCAGTTGTGAGCTGCCATTTGGGTACTGGGAATTGAACCAGAGTCCTCTGAAAGAGTAACTAATGCTCTGGGCCATCTCTCTAGCTCCAATACTTTTATAGTTAAATTATGTGTTTGTGGGTGGGTGTGTGCCAACAAGTGCAGGCACTTGTAGAATCTAAAGGCATCAAATACCCCTGGAGTTAAAGTTATAGGCAGTTGTGAACTGACATGGCTGCTGGGAATTGAACTCAGTCCTCCAGAAGAGTGGTATCTCCAACCTAGGTCCTCTCCATCATTATTGTTGTTGTTGTTATTTTATTATTTATATAGTAGCCTATTGGTTCCAGTTTACGTTGTTATTGGAGTGTGGTTCCAAGTGCCATAACCCTTAAAGAAAACTGACCCTCCTCTCAGAAACCATCAACTGCTGGTAGTTTCCAGCTAGGGGTAGGAATTCCAACTTCTTCCTCCCTCCCTCACCCCTCCTCCCTTACCCCTCCTTCCTTCTCTTTCTTAGTTTTTTTTGTTGCTGTTGTTTTTGTTTGTTTGTTTTGTTTTTTTGAGACAAGGTTTCTCTGAATAGCCCTGGCTGTTCTGATACTCACTCTGTGGACCAGGCTGGCCTCAAACTCACTGAGATCTGCCTGCCTTTGCCTCCTGAGTACAGGGATTAAAGGCATGAGCCACAACCACCTGGTCCTAATCTGTTTTCTAAAGTTACTGTACCATTTTAAAATTCCAGCAGTGAATGATGTTCTCATTTCTCTTCATGCTTGCCAATAGTTGGGATTGGTTTTCTTTTGTTCTTTTATTGAGAAAAGGTCTCTTTTAACTCAGCTTGGCTTTGAATCCTCTATACAGCCGAGGATGACTGTCAGTCTTGACCTTCCTGCCTCTGTATTCTGAGTGCTCAGGATATGAGCATGCACAACAGCCTGATTCAAGCTGTGTTGGATGATGAACCTAGGAAGATATCTGATGTCTTACTCTGGCCTCTGTGTGCAACTCACATGCATGTTGTGTACACACACACACACACACACACACACACACACACACACACACACACACACGCATGCACACACACACACACACACACACACACACACACACACACACACACACACGCATGCACACACACACCCCTTTTTGCTATTTATTTTAATTATGAAATATTTTGGGGAAGTATTTTTTTGTAGCCCATGCTGGTTTAGCCTAGGATGACTTTGAACTTTTGATTCTCCTGTCTCTACCTCTGGATTATGGGGTTACAGATGTGCAGTGTCAGACCTGGTGTAGTGGTGCAGAGGATTAAACCCAGGGCTTCATGCTAGGCAAGCATTCTCTCAAATGAGCAGGAGTCTAGTCTTCTTTGTTGGTTCTAGGAAATGGGGTCTCACCCTGTAGCTCAGGCAGTCTTTAAACCTGGGATCCTCCTGCCTCAGCCTTCCATGTAGCTAAGGTTATAAGGCCTGTGATAAAAGATCTTTACAGTTACAACTACTTCAGGGGTATGAAATGATCCCATTGTAGTTTGATTTTCATTTCCTTATTTGATTAATGATGTTGAGAATCTTGTCACATGCTTGTCAGGCATGTGTATCATTGTGACAGATTACCGATTATATTTACTCGTGTGTGTGTGTGTGTGTGTGTGTGTGTGTGTGTGTGTGTGTGTGTGTGTGTTCAGAAGCCATTGGAGAAGAGAAGAGGATGTCAGGTCCCTTGGAATTAGAGCTACAGGAGGTTGTAAGCCATCATATGGGAGCTGGGAACCAAACCTGTGTACCCTGCAACAGCAGTGAGCGCCCCTAACCACTGAGCCATCTCTCCACCCTACTCGTTTTATTTTGATAGATTCATTTTATTAATGTAAGGACTGATAACTCTTAGATCCTTATAAAACAATTATACGTTTGCTGTGCCAGGAGGTAGATGGAACATTGGTAAAATCAAGTCAAGAGGTGAGAGAGCGGCAGGGCAGGACACCCTCAGAAATGATGCTTGAGAAGAGGAATGCATTAAGTGGTGGGGATTGTGGTCAGACAAGAATATCCTGAGCTTGGGCAGAGGCGCTGGCTGTGTGGACAGATGCTGAGGAGCTGAGGCAGCCTGCTTTCCTTGACAGAATGTTTCTGCCGTCCACACAGCCCTCCCTTCTAGGTGCACGTTCTTGGGGCAGGTGCTGCACTCTTGAGTCCTCAGAGGACATTTGGAAGTGTGCAGATATGCTTTTACTTTGTTTCATGACAGTGGCCAGGGGACATTACTGCTTTTGTTGAGAGTAATTCAGAGTATTGTGGCTTGGATATGGTTTGAGTGTAAAAACTTAATTCTTGCCATGCTCCGGTAGCACACACCTTTCATCCCAGCACTTGGGGGCAGATGCAGGCAGATCTGAGTTCAAACCCAGCTTGGTCTATAGCCTGGTCTACTAAGCGAGTTCTAGGACAGCCAGGGCTACACAGAGAAACCCTGTCTTGAAAAACCAAAGCAACAACAACAAAATAAAAACAAACAAACAAAACTCCCTTAATTTCTGTTGTATATATTTATTATTTGAATATCTATTCATCCAGCAATAAACATTAAACTGCTTTAATTCTTTAGCTATTGTAAATAATACTGTTTTGGACAACTGTCTCTTTAAGACCCTGTGATTCATCCACTTTTAGTTAGTGCAATGAAACACCTGAGGCTGATTAACTTAATAAAGAAAAGAGGCTGATTTTGGCTCACAGCTCTGGTCCAAGGTTCAAGGCTTAAATCTGATGATGGCCTTCTTTCTGGCAGGACATCACATGGTGAGAGACAGGGACCAGGCCTGGGTGTCTCCTTTGGCCTCTCTTTCTTACTCAGCTACTAGTGCTCAACCGTAGGGGCCACTTGATGGATGTTACCTTAAGTCACACACACACCTCCCCCCAAGCATCACAGTTGGATTAAATTTCTACTCTTAATAGTTTACAATGACACCCTAAAACCATACTGAGACCCTGCAATCTGGAGGATTCATACCAGAACTGGAACTACTATAATTCTGTTTTTATTTATTTTTTTAGTCAGAGTCTTGTTTGTGTAGCCCAATTTTGACTTCAAACTTGGAGTGATACTCCTGCCTCAGCCTCATGAGTACATATGTGTCACAGTAGGCCTTTGGGGGTCAGTGACATACTATGGGGCTCAGGAGTATGTAGCCCTCAATGGCCTGGAACTCATATAATGCTGACTTTGGAACCTGTCTCTGCCTCTTAAGTGCTGAGATTAAAGGCAAGCACAGGGCAGGGCACACAGCATAATTTAAATTCTTACATTTAGGTCTGTTTTTGGGGGTTTGTTTTGTTTTGTTTTTAAGACAGAGTCCTGTAGGGCTGGAGAGATGGCTCAGAGGTTAAAAGCACTGACTGTTCTTCCAGAGGACCTGAGTTCGATTCCCAGCATCCACATGGTGGCTCACAACCATCTATAATGACATCTGGTACCCTGTTCTGTTACTGTATATATAATAAATACATAAATCTTTAAAAAAAAATAAAGACAGAGTCCTGTATAGCTCAGACTGGCCTTGATCTCCTGATCTTCTTACCTCTAAATCCCAAGTGCTAGGATTTCAGAGTTTGAAGCCACACTTGGCAGGTCTTTGACTTTTTGTAACTTTGTTTGTGTGTGTGTATGTGTGTGTGGTGTGTGTGTATGTGTGTGTGTTTAATACTGGCATTTGAACCTGGGGCATTGAATGTTCCCAAGTGCTCCATCACCAAACTATCCCTAGAGCTCTCTTTTGGAGTGTTAATTAATTAACTGATTGATTGATTGGTTGGTTGATTGATTGACTGGTGTTTTTTGAGACAAGATTTCTCCTTGTAGTTCTGACTGATTTTGGACATGACAATTCTCCTCACAGGTTGAATGGCTTTGATTATGGGCTAGTACCATCAGGCCTGCCTACAGGAGATAATTTTCTTAATTTCTTTTTCTTTTTCTTTTTTCTTTCTTTTTTTTTTTTTTTTTTTTTTTTTTTTTTTTTTTTTTTTTTTTTTTTTTTTTTTTTTTTTTTTTTTTTTTTTTTTTTTTTTTTTTTTTTTTTTTTTTTTTTTTTTTTTTTTTTTTTTTTTTTTTTTTTTTTTTTTTTTTTTTTTTTTTTTTTTTTTTTTTTTTTTTTTT
>PVIH01008998.1:0-47017 GCA_004025045.1 Sigmodon hispidus | reverse complement strand
CTGTTCTGAGCTCTCCATGTAGACCAGGCTGGCCTCAAATTCACAGAGATCTGCCTGCCCCTGCTTCCATGCTAAGATTAAAGGTGTATACCGTCATGCCTGCCTCTCTTGGTTTCATTTTTGTGTTTATGTTCCATTGTGTACACACACAGTTGGCTAATGTGTTGTTATTGTTGTTTGCTTTTTGAGATTCTACTTAGGGCCTCAGGTGTGCTAGTTCAGTGCTCTTGCACTGAGCTGTCTCTATCCAGCTCTGGTTGGTTTTATGTATTGTTTAGAGGGAGGAAATATTTGTAAACTGGTATTATCTATTGTCTTAATTATAGTTTTATTTTTATATGTATGTGTGATTTGCTGGTACGTATATCTATGTGCCATGTGTGTGCCTGGTACGTAGGGAGGCCAGAAGAGGGTGTTGAATCTCCTGAGACTGGAGTTACAATTATGAGCCACCATATGGGAGCTTGAACCTGGATCCTCTGCAAGAGCAGCTAGTGCTTTTATTGCTGTCCAATTTATTTTATTTTATTTTATTTTATTTTACATATGTGCGGATTCTCTGGAAGAGCATCTACTGCTGTGCCCCTAACTGCTGAACCATCTCTCCAGCCCTGTAGTTTAGTTTGGGAGAATTCATGAGTGAAGCCATCTGTGCTTGGGCTTTTCTTTGTGGTAGTTTAAGTTTTTGCTTGTTTTTTGGCTCTTCATAAGACATTATGTGCTTATGTTGGTTTGTATGTGTTCCTGTGCACGTGTAGTGGTGTGCACATGTTGCGGTGTGTCTTGGTGTGCACTTGGAACATTAACATCAACCTCTGCTGTTGCTCCTCAGAGACCTTGCACCTTGCTCTTTGAGCTCGTCTTTCACTCCCTGGAGCTCACCAGCTAAGCTAGGCTGGCTGGTCAGCAAGCCCCAGGGCCTGTCTAGCTCTGTCTCCCCAGAGCTGGGTTTACAGGCTTATACCACCATGCCTAGAGTTTGTGTGTGTGCGTGTTTGTTTATTTTACATAGATTCTAGAGATTGAACTGAGGTCCACATATTTGCATGATCGTTACTTTACTGACTGAGCTGTTTCCCCCGTTCAGCAATAAAAGTGAAAGAGCACAAGCCATAGGAAGAGGTAGTCCCAGGTTCTGCTATATCTGTGTTCCTCCTGCAGACTGCAGCGGAGGTTGATGCAGCCTTGGGGATGGGTGTGCAGAGAGCTCAGGGCCCATCTCCAGCTTCTGAACAGCTTTAACATCGACTCTTTAGCTTCCTTCTCCTCTACCTTTTGGCAACAGGGCTCTGTGCCATTTCTGGTCAGTGCCATTTCTGGCACCACCGTGCTAGGGGCCTTCGACCCCCTGGATGCAATTGCTGATGTTTGCCAACGTCACGGATTATGGTTACATGTGGATGTGAGTGAGACTTGGGTCGAGGGGGTAGGGTGGGCTCCACTGAGGCCAAGACCCACGCTGTTCCTCCTGCTCCACAGGCCGCCTGGGGTGGGAGCGTCCTGCTGTCCCGGACACACAGGCATCTCCTGGATGGGATCCAGAGGTGCATATAGCCTCCTTCCCAAATCCCTCCCTTCAAATCTTTGGGCCTCACTGTAGTTACAAGCTAGGGATCCTGGAGAGGGGTGGGACGAGGAAATGGGACGATGATTGAGAATTAGGGAAGGGAGGGCAGGCGTGGGAATTCTTTCTGGGTGCTGGGAAAGACAAGCTCTTTCCTGGGTCTCTGGAAGGGAGGAAGGCTCGCCACTGACCCAGCTTTGCTCTGTCTCACCAGGGCTGACTCTGTGGCCTGGAACCCTCACAAGCTTCTAGCTGCAGGGCTGCAGTGTTCTGCTCTTCTTCTCCGGGACACCTCGGTGGGTCTGCCCTCATCCCAGATCCAGGCACTCCTTTCTCAGTGCGGCCCTAGCTTCTCTGTGTCACTGCAGAAGAACCCGGGCCTGAATGTGCTCTTTACCCTCCCAACTGAAACCAAGTGTCTGTGACGCCCTAACCCTGTGCTGAGATCCCATGTACCCAGGGGCTTGTTTTCAAGTGACAGAAAGGGTTTCTAGCGTGTAGTTGTGGTCAGATTTGGGGAAGGGCTCTGGTATTGGGAGCCGCCTAGAGAGAGGGCAGGGTTGGCTGCAGCTGTCCTCGGTGCTGCCTCACTGCAGACCCCTCCATGTAGCCCTGGAGGAAAGGCTGTTCTGACAGCCCCCTCCCCACAGAATCTGCTCAAGCGCTGCCATGGGTCCCAGGCCAGCTACCTCTTCCAGCAGGACAAATTCTATGACGTGGCTCTGGACACTGGAGACAAGGTGGTGCAGTGTGGCCGTCGCGTGGACTGTCTGAAGCTGTGGCTCATGTGGAAGGCGCAGGGTGGGCTGGGGCTGGAGCAGCGCGTCGACCAGGCCTTTGTCCTCACCCGGTAGGTGTGGAAGGACCCAGGTCCTGTCGTCTGTCAGTGTCCATGGTCTGCTCGGTGCCTCTGTGAGGAACTGCCTCTGTCCTTCCTCCATGTCTGCTTTCTCACCCTGTATTCACAGGTACCTGGTGGAGGAGATAAAGAAGCGGGAAGGATTTGAGTTGGTCATGGAGGTAGGTAGGACTAAAGTGTCCTCCATGCATGAAGGACCAGGAGTGGAGCCGGGAAACAACAGCCTCTTCCTCAGCTCATGCCTTCCTCATCCCTCCCCTCAGCCTGAGTTCGTCAATGTGTGCTTCTGGTTTGTGCCTCCCAGCCTTCGGGGGAAGAAGGAGAGTCCAGATTACAGAGAAAGGCTGTCTCAGGTAGGCTTTGCCCTTGTGTGACCTAATTCAGGGGACTACGACACTGCAGTGTTCCTGCCCTCTGCTGGCTGTGCCTGGTATAGCACGTCCCAGCCTAGCTCTTGGAGATGCCAAGTGCAGGAGACCACCCCCCTTGTTTTCTTTTTCTGGGGGGGTGCAGGTGGGGAGAAAGATGTTTCCAGAAAGTAAGGAGACAGAAGGATGTTTCCAGAGGAACTCACCAGTGTGCAGCACACAAGTGTCTATGTGACCAGTCAGGAGTGGCTTTGCCACTGTGCTGAGGACAGAACCCAGAAAGATCATCCCAGACGTGTTTGTAGAGGCAGAGATGTGCTATGTCCTTATCCCTAATGCTGGAGTCCTGGTAGCCTCCTGGGCTGTCACTGCAGTAGAAAAGTCTCTATTTATACCTGTGTTCAAGGTGTTTTTATAAGTTACCACTAGATCACATGCTACAAGACAAAATATGTCAGGCACTAAGAGAGGGCATTGAGGGTGAAGGCTTGAGATCTGGGGAATCAGAGGATGTTCCCAGCTCCAGTTTTCTTAAAGAGAGGAGAGGTACAAGAAAACAGAAGACAGAGGAGGTGGCTCAGGTGGCTTGTGGTGGGAACGGTGACAGTGAGTCTGCTACAGAAGGAGGCAGGATGTGGGGACAGCCTTTGGAGTCAGCTGGCGCAGGCAGCGGACCGGCTACTCAGCGTGCCCTCCATTGCCCACAGGTGGCGCCTGTGCTCAAGGAGCGCATGGTGAAGAAGGGCTCCATGATGATTGGCTACCAGCCCCATGGGACCCGGGCCAACTTCTTCAGAATGGTGGTGGCCAACCCCACACTGTCCCAGGCCGATATAGACTTCCTTCTGTGCGAGCTGGAGTGTCTGGGCCAGGACCTGTGAGCTGATGATCTCTTTCTCAGCCTCACCCAAGCTCTACACAGCCCCTGGCTCTCAAAAGCAACCTTTCTAGGAAACGGTGGCCTTGGCTGTGCATCCTCATACTAACTCTCCTAGCTAAGTATTTCCTATTAGGAGGGTGTTTAAACACACTACAGTATGTTTTTATGAAATATGCTTTCATTAAGCTAGGGGTGGTGGTGAACGTTTCTAATCCCAGCACTCAGAGGCAGAGGCAGGTAGCTCTGAGTTCAAGTCCAGCCTGGTCTACAGAATGAGTTCCAAGACAACCAGAGCTACATAGAGGAAGCCTTGTCTCAAAAGCAAATCAGAAAAAGGAAATATTCTTAAAATTATGTTTACATAGGATTTTTACTAATATGAGGAAAATGGTATGATATATTAAAAAAAGCTGTATGTGAATTTATATAATTGTGCTAAGTCATGCTAAAAAAATACATAGGAAAATTTTGATGAATGGAACTGGGCCAAAGGTTAGCAGTTTCCCCTGGAATGGATACTTGGCAGTTTTTAAATCGAACCTCTCAGACCTTTTATGTTTTCCCATTTTATTATATAACAGGTATTACATACTTTTGAAATAGGACAATAAAGCTGAAGTTTCGATTATACTTTGAATGTTTAATTTATGTTTATTTTATGTTCATTGGTGTTTTGCCTACGTGTGTGTCTGTGTGAGGGTGTCAGATCCCCTATCACTAGAATTACAGACAGTTGTGAGCTGCCATGTGGGTACTGGGAATTGAACCTGGATCCTTTGGGAGGGAAGCTGGTTGCTGAACCGTCTCTCCAGTCCCTTTGGTATATTTTAAAATTCACTTATTTTTAATTGAGAAGTGGGAACTTGAAGAAAGCAAACAAATGAAAGCTCGTAAAGAGGCAACAGAGCCTCCTCTGCACTCAGAGTGGGAGAGAGATGCCCCCAAGTAGGCTCAGGCACACTCAGTAGCATGTTGGGATCTCAAAACAAAACAGGCAGGTATGGCACCTTTAATGCCAGCATTGAGAGGCAGAGGCAGACACATCTCTATGAGTTCAAGGCCAGCCTGGTCTGTGTAGAGTTCCAGGACAGCTAGAGCTAGAGAAAGAAAGGAAAGAGGAAGGCAGCCTAGACTTTATCTCAAGATAAGACCTGTCTACTTACCTCCCTAGTGTTTTGAGACAGTGTCTCTGTAGCTCAGGCTGTCCCTAGTTCTCTGTGTGGTCCATGCTAGCTCACCTCAGACCCAAAGCTACTTGCTGTGATTAGAGGCCTGAGCCACCATATCACAGCTTTTAAAAAATTACTTTGTGTGTGGTTTATTTGTTAAGAATGAGCTGTGTAGAATTTTGGATCCTCCTGCCTCCCCCTCCTTCCCTTACAGAAACACACCATTGTGCCTGGTTTACTTTTTTTTTTTTAAGGCAAGATCTTATGTAACTTAGGCTGGCCTTGAACTTCTGATCCCCTTGTTAGGATTACAGATGAATCTGTGTCACCATGCCCAGTTCTGCTACTTACCATTAAAAAAATACATATTTCCTTATTTTATGTATATGAATACTCTTATCATGTGGCTTGCTGGGAATTGAACTCAGATCCTCTGGAAAAGCAGCCAGTACTCTTAACCACTGAGCCATCTCTCCAACCCCACTACTTATCATTTTTTAAAAAATCCTCACAAAAACCAAAATAGGGCTAAGGATGTCACTTACTTAGTAGAGTATTTGCCTAACAATCATACTAGCTTGGTTTTGAACTACAGGACTACCCTAAAATCCAGGTGTGGTAGCACACATCTGTAACATGAGGTTTTTGGCCCCGTCCAGTTGGCTCCCACTACACACACCTGTAATCCCAGAACTGGGATGGAGGCAGGTGGGTTTCAAGGTCACACTGTATTCAGGAAGACATGTATTTATGCTCTCCAGTATACAGAAAAAAAAAAATAGAAAGAAATTGTAACTTAGCCACTTTGTGTTGTTGTTTGGGATCGCCACTGTTTTGCATAAAGCTGTGGTGGTGTAGGTTAGCGGTAGAGAGCTTGCTACTTTTCTGGAGGCTTCCAAGAATATCAGGCTGCCACATCTCCAGTGTTACATCCATGTATAGAGAGGGTCCTGCTACCCCTGTCAGATGAGGGTCACAGCTCTGTCTTCATATTATCTTATCCCAGCTTCTAGGGCATGCTGCATTCTCCTGTGGTTCTCTCAGCCACCCTCACATCTCAGGGCAACAGAGGCTGTGGTATATAGAGTCTAATGGGCCTCTGAGTAGTTATACCATGGTGACAGATCTTGAAATTTTATGCATGGTACAGATTTAGCCTGGTGGCACAAATATGGCAATATTCTTAGAGTATGTTTTTAGCACATTCTCTGCTACCAACAAAATTAGATCACACACTAAGTTATTTTATTTATTTGTTTATTTTGGACAGGGTCTCTTTATGTGTAGCTCTGTCTGTCCTATAACTCACTCTGAAAACCAAGCAGACCTCAAACTCACAATGATCCTCTGCCACTGCCTCCTGAGTTCTGAGATTAAAGGCTACACCACTGCTCCTGGCCACACAGTAATTAGCCTCTTTTCATCTTTTTCTTACAATAGCATACATTAAATAGTCAGCTCCTGAGGCTGTTGAGATGTCTCATCTTTTTTTTTTTTTTACATTTATTTATTATGTATATTATTCTGCCTGCATATATGCCTACACACCAGAAGAGGGTACCGGATCTCATTACAGATGGTTGTGAGCCACCATGTGGTTGCTGGGAATCAAACTCAGGACCTTTGGAAGAACAGTCAGTGCTCTTAACCTCTGAGCCATCATCTCTCCAGCCCCATGTTTATTGATTTCAACATCACACTAAATTTGAAAGTCTGTGTTGACTGGAGGGCGTGGGAGGGGGAAGGGACCTTGACTAAGGATATACACAGGTAGAAAATGTGACTTTATTCATAATAAAAAAAAAAACAGGAAGAGAGAAAAAAAAAAGAAAGTCTGTATTGCCTGAAGATTGGAAACAAGATAGATCATAATGCCTTTTTTCTTAACCCACTCAACACAGAGCTCAAGGTTTGGGCAAGGTAGTTAGGTAAGAAAATGAAATAGAAGTTGTTGTATACTGGAAAGTAAAAATAAAAACTATTTTTGTTTATATATGACATTATGTGTAGAAAATCCACCAAAATAACTTACACATATTAGAGTGTTTGTCTAGTGTGTATGAAGTCCTTGATTTAACCCATAATAGCACACACACATAAAGGGGGATGTAGCACAGTGATGGAATGAATGCCCACCTAAAGCTACTGAAAAGTTCAGCAGGCTCCCAAGACACACGGATGACTACTTTGACCCCTGGATCCCACTTTGTTTTCTTCTTTTTTTTTTTTTTTTTTTTTTTTAAACTTTATTTATTTATTTATTTATTTGCCTTGGTGTTTGCCTGGAACTGGAACTACAGACAGTTGTTAGCTGCCATGTGGGTGCTGGGAATCGAACCCCGGGTCCTCTGGAAGAGCAGACGGTGCTCTTAACCGCTGAGCCATCTCTCCAGCCCCCCCACTTTGTAAAAGAAGGGAACCAGCACCCTCAGGTTGTTCTCTGACCTCCACATGTGCACTGTGGCACACTCATGCTCAACCACATAGACACATGTACAGAAAGAGAGAGAGAGAGACACAGAGAGAGAGGGGGGGAGGTTCAGAGCACTGACTGCTCTTCCAGAGGTCCTGACTTCAATTCTCAACAACCACATGGTGGCTCACAACCATCTATAATAACATCTGGTGCCCTCTTCCAGCATGCAGGCAGAACACTGTATACATAATAAATAAATAAACCTTTAAAAAAAAAGCTAAACTACAATGGCAGTTAATATGAATTATTTACAGAAAACTGCTAGAATATTTGCAAATACTACACACAGAAAACTAACACATTGCCAGGAGGGACTGAAAAAAGGTTGGGTGTGATGGTACATGCTTATAGCTTTTAATCCCAGTGCTTGGAAGGGAGGAAAGAGGAATTTCCACAAGTCTGAAGCTAGCCTAGTCTATACAGAGTTTCAGTCCAGCCAGGGCTATGTAATTGAGGGAGGGGAGATTGCTGGAGAGATGGCTCAGCAGTTAAGAGCACTGACTGCTCTTGCAGAGGACCTGGTTTAGGTTTCCAGCACCCACATGGCCTGTAACTTCAATTCCAGGGGATCCAACCCTTCTGACCTCCATGGACTTGTGTTTGCATATGATGAATATACATACATTCAGACACACACATGCACACAAAAATATTTCTTAAAAAAAGAGAAAAAGAAGACTTGTTGCTGTGGAATAATGTTCTTGTACATTGTAAATATTTATCACTTGTATTGGAAATAAGCACTGACTGGTCAATAGCCAGGCGGGAAGTATAGGCTGGGCAACCAGACTGGGAAAGGCAGAGAAGCAGTCACCAGCCAGACACAGAGAAAACAAGGTAAGAATGCTGTACTGAGTAAAGGTACCCAGCCACATGGCTAAACATAAGAATTATAGATTAATTTAAGTGTGGAGCTAGTTAGTAATAAGCCTGAACCAGCAGCTGAGAATTTATAAGTAATATTAAGCTCCTGAATCAATTATTTGGGAAGCAGCTACTGGGTGTTAGGGAACTGTTGGGTGGGAGAGAAACATCTAACTACAGTGTGTGTGTACATGTGTATTGCTTGGGACTGAACCCAAGGCCTTGCAGGTATAATGAAAACACTACTAAGGAACATCCCTAGTCTTGTTAATAAAGCTTAAAATGAAATTGGGTACCTCCAGGATAGTAGCAGCTAGAGACATAATGGAAACACTGTGTTTGTGGATTAAAAGACTCAGTATTGCCAAGTTAATGGTTTTCTCAAAATTGATATATAACTTCAATACAAGTTCTTATCAAAATCTCAGCATGGGTTTTAAAAGTTGCTTATGGAGTCTGGGCATGATGGCTCTTTAATCTCAGCATTCAGAGGCAGATGCCGGCAGATCTGAATTGGAGGCCAACCTGTTCTACATAACGAGTTCCAGGTCAGCTAAGGCTATGTAGTGAAAGCCTGTCACAGGAAAATTTCTAGAAATTATAGGGGTGTAGTGGTGTGAATGTGTGTGAATGTTACAGGGGAACCAATCACTTTCTAGGGAAGTAAGACCCACTCCACAGAGGAAAACTGATGTCTAGTACTGTAAATCTGACCAGGAATCCGTCTTTGTGGAACTCAGTGCTGGGGTTGGAGTTGAGGTGATCAGGGGCAGGGGTGAGACCCTCTCTGTACTACCAACTCTAAGGCACAAACAGACATGCAAAAATTGATCTTGGGGCTCCTGGAGTTAGAGTTTGGGGTGTTTGATCATGGAACAGGTTCTTGTTTAGTGGGAGGTGGCTTAATGACCTATGACCAATCAGAAATCTTCTCAGGGGCTGAGGGAGTGGGTTAATGAGGAATACTCCCCTGGAGGCAGTGACAGCGCCCTAGAAAGAGGTAGCCCTTGAATGCTGTGGAAGCAACAAAAGCCACTGTAGATCCATCACCTATTATTTTACTAGATGGACATTGTCTCAGACCACTCTCTGAAGAGAACATCTTTCCCTGTAGATGAGTGCCGCTCTGAGCCTCATCGGAGAACCTTTGTGCTGTGGATGTGGATTAACACAGAAATACCTGGTCAAAGTGCAGAGAACAGTGTAGACAGTTGTCACGTACAACTGGGCCATCTGCATCACACCCTCACCCCGAGGCTCAGGGAACATTGCAGGAGAGAAAGATCGCAGGAGCCCAGAGCAGAGAAGGCAGGGTGGAAACGGAGTATGATAGCCATCGATGACCTCATGGACTCACGGGAACTGGGTGTGGTCCCTGGTAAACTGACCATATTCCAGTGGATGGTCCCATACTATGCATATGTGGACTGCACAAAGTGCATTCAGTGGGGTAATATTTATTTATTTTTTTAAAAAAAGGCATGAGCTTAGTATGGAGGATGAAGGATATATTAAACCTAATTAGCAGTGGGGCAGTGGGGGCACACACCTTTATCCTCACACTCAGGAGGCAGATCTCTGAGTTCAAGACCAGCTTGGTCTACAGAGTGAGTTTCAGGATGGCCAGGACTACACAGAGAAACCCTGTCTTGACAAACAAATAAAAACAACAGTAAAGAAACCAACCAGCACAATCCATATGTGGGGAATGCTTGTGCTGTCTACACATGTGGAGGTCAGAGGACAACTTGAAGTCCATTTTTCCATCATGGTACCTCCAAGAATCAAACCCAAGTCATAGAGCTTGGCTGCAAGCTCCTGTACCTGCTGAGCTCTCTCGCTGGCCCATTTAGCATGGCTTTTGAAGATGTCAAACAAGTTGATTTCAGATTTATATGTAATTGCCAATGATCTCGAATAACACAACCTACTTAGAAAAGGGGGGGAAATGTTGGAGAAGCAGGCCTAGGGATTTTGTTGCATTGGTATAGCACTTGCCTAGTATGCATAAAAGTCCAGGATGGAACCTCCCAAAACATAAACTGGGCATTGTGGCGTATGTCTAATCCTAGGACTTAGGGTTAGGCAGCAGACTTGGCACTGGAGCTGCATATGAGGGCTTCCATCTGATCCACAACCAGGAGGCAGAGAGAAAAGGCCAATCACATAGGCTTTCGAAACCTCAAAGCCCACCCACAAGTGACACACCTCCTCCAAAGGCCACATCACCTATTGCTTTCCAAACAATTCTACCAACTGGGGACCAAGTATTCAAATGAGCCTGTAAGGTCTGTTCTTATTTAAACTACCACATTCCTTCAGTTTCTGTCCTAGGGTCTTAGGGTTGCTAATACTGTGGTAAAACACCATTACCAAAAGCATCTCTCACACTGCCAGGTAACAGTCCATCACTGAGAGACGTCAGGGCAGGATCCTGGCAGCTGAAGCTGATCCAGATGCCATGGAAGAATGCTGCTTACCGGCTTGCTCTCCATGGCTTGCTTAGCAGCCTACTTTCTTTTCCTTTTAAAAAAGATTTATTTATTATGTATACAGTAGAGGGCACCAGATGTCATAATAGATGGTTATGAGCCACCATGTGGTTGCTGGGAATTAAACTCAGGACTTCTGGAAGAACAGTCAGTGCTCTTAACCTCTGAGCCATCTCTCCAGCCCATGAATTAGTGTTTTGCCTCCATGTATAACTGTGTAAGGGTGTCAGATCTTGGAATTACAGACAGTTGTTAGCTGCCATGTGGATGCTGGGAATTGAACTCAGGTCCTCCTGAAGAACAGTCAGTGCTCTTAACCGCTGAGTCATCTCTCCAGCCCAGCAGCCTGCTTTCTTATAGAACCTAGGACCACCAGCCCAGGATGGCACACCCACAGTGAACTGGGCCCTCCCACATCTATCATTAATTAAGAAAATACCTTCCATGCTTGCCTGTAGATTGGTTGTATGGAGGGATTTTCTCACTAGAAGTTCCCTCCTCTCAGATGATTCTAGCTTATGTCAAGTTGACTTAAAACTATTTAGTATAGTTATGCATTAAAATAGGTCCCTATAAAGAGGATAATAACAGATTGACCAGAGACAGTATCTCATAATAAAACAGAAGAGGCCCTTTGTAGACTCAAAGCTACACAGTGGTGAATAGTAAATCAGCAGGCAGCCAAAGAGATCGGAGGGTCAGGAGAGAGGGGGGCAGGGACCGGAGATCGAGGAGGGGCTGTCTGTGTGCTGTCGAGAACAATTTGCTAGGAGAAAAGGGAGGGTGGTTACCTGAATCTGGACAGAGTTGGCCTTCTAGCTAAAAGGTAAACCTGTGGGGGCTGGAGAGATGGCTCAGCGGTTAAGAGCACCCTCTGCTCTTCCAGAGGACCCGGGTTCGATTCCCAGCACCCACATGGCAGCTAACAACTGTCTGTAGTTCTAGTTCCAGGCAAATAAATAAATAAATAAATAAATAAATAAATGGTATAAATAAATAAATAAATAAATAAAAGGTAAACCTGTAGACTAGGTCAGATGGTGGACGAGAGAGCAGTGGTCCCACCCACCACAGCCCATCATTATCCAAGCCTGCTAGGGATACACCCTGTGTGGGGTTTACTGTTGTTTTTATCTAAGTTGTTCTGTTTCATCAGATAAGCTGAGACGCAAAGAGCTGACCTTCCTTTTTGGCTGGAGACCCAGCAAGAAAGCATCTCTCTACACCACTCCAAACCAAAGAGGACTGAGCATCCCGAAGTCCCTCCCTTCTCCTTCCTGTGTGTCTCTCTATCCACCTTACCAGGTCCTCCATACTCTCTATAGATAATTCTTGCCAACTAGTTGCTGGCTCTGCCTTCTGATCCAGTTGATTTTGTTAATACAGTCTCTGCCTTTCACAGTGTGATCAAATATCCCACAACAGTTGACCCCTGCTGGGACTCTGTTATAGGGCTTGTCTGCCATCACAAAGGCTAGTCAGGAGGACACATAGCTTCACAAAGCCCAACTCTACAGTTTATAAACCTTGGTACCAGAAACAAACTGAAGGACCCAGCATGAACCAGGAAGCAATACCTGCCTGACATCGAATTAATATCTTGCCTAACAACAAAATAAACAGCCCATAGGTAAGTGGGTCTGAATTTAATCCCTGAGCTACACCTGACAAAACTGATTCCACATTCTGTAATGCTCATCCACCACCGCTTACACTGATAAGGGCCAAGAGTATACTTCTCTACCACCATCTATTACTTTGAGGCAGGGTCTCTTCCAGAACTGGATCTTTTTTTGTTTCTTAGCTATGCTGGCAGCCCACCCATCCTGCTGATCATCTGTTCTTCTTGTCTCTATGGAGACACAATCACATACAACCACACCCGGCCAGATACGTGATGCTGGGATCTGAATTGGGTCCTCATGGTTGTGTAGTTAGTATTCTTAACTACTAAGCCATCCCTCTGGCCTCAAAAGTACTTGAAGTGTGGCCCCTAGGTCAGCAGTTTTTGACTAGTCCTGCACACTCATTTGAAACGTAAATTTTGATTAATCTTAAGCCCTTTGTGGAGGGCATTTTGATATAAAATCCTCTGACCTCACTCCAGGCTTAGTGAGTCAGAAACTCTTGGGTTGAGGTTGGGATGAGACAGAGTCTAACACAATTGATATTAATGAGTTCCAGAAGTGTTTCTTCAGGCTTGCGAGTTCCTGTTCAAAGGGAGTTTCCATCCTTTCTCCCTCCAGTCTCCAAACATCTGTCTTTAGTCCCGTCCCTGCTTGTGCCAGTAAGGAATGAGTACAGTGAGGACTTGATGTCAGGGCTAGTTGAGGGAAATGGAGAGAAAGCCTGCCGTGGGCAACTACATGCAGTTTTGTCACTGACATTAAACTTTGGAACCTCTAAGCCAAAGTCAGGGCTGTGGGCAGATCAGAAAAGAATGACTCAGGGCTGTGGCCCTATAGAGATGTGGTTTCTATGGCTAGTTTCTTGCCCACTAGAAAGCATAGGGACCACCCAGAAGAAGTGTCTGACTACTTAAGAACCAGTCAGGAGCGTTTAAATATATCCAAGTTACGTACAAAAACAAAACCAAGTCCAAGACCCCCAAACTACATCACTTTCTGGAAATAAAATGGTTATTTTGAACAACAATAATAAAAAAACTCGAGTATATGTACTGAAAGACAGAATGGTTACTGGAAAGATTCAAATCAGTGGCTTGGATGAATAAGTGGAAAAAAATATTTCAAAGCACAGAGCAAATATGAGAAGATGGAAATAATTAGAAAAATGCCAGGCTGCGATTCTAGACCCCAAGAGCTCTGATGCTGAATTGTTCTGACTCCGGAAGAAGAAAGGGAGCCAATGAGGAAAGACAGTTGTCAGAGTAGAAAATTACCTTGCTGAGCCAGAGAAAGACCCAAGCTTTGTGGAGGGATGCAGATGAGAAAAAGAAACACGTAGACAGGAAAAGCCTGGATTCTGAGGCCACGGAAAAACCACTGTCCAGTTTCTAGACAGAACAAATTATTGACTTAGGGAAATGGATCCGCTTGGCAGAGAACACTGCAAGTGAAGAGCAACGGTACCCAGACTCACACAGCAGAGAAGTCATTCATATGTCAGAGCAAAAGAAAGGTATCTGAGTGGGCCTAAGTGACCGTTCAGTCCCTGGAATCCACATGGTAGGAGAAAGCAGACTCTGTAAGCTGTTCCCTGACTTACATACGCATGCATGAACACCGATGTCAGGCAGTTCACAACCACAGATAACGTAAGCAGCTTCACATCTTTGTGCACACACATACACACCACATCTGTACACACACACACGTGCACCTCCACATCTGTGTGAACACACACACACACACACACACACACACACACACACACACGCCTCCAATTCTGTGTGCGCACACATACAGATACACACAGCCCTAATTGTCTGGGCCAGGTTGACCTCAAACTCACAGAGATGCATCAACCACAATCCTAGACTGGTTAGTTCTAGGATTAAAGGTTTGTGTTGCTCTGCCACCACCACTGGCTCGCTCTCTCTCTCTCTCTCTCTCTCTCTCTCTCTCTCTCTCTCTCACACACACACACACACACACACACACACACACAAACACACACACACATATTTTGGTCGTGTTGGGATTGAACCCAGGGTTAGGTTCACATCAGGTAAGCAATCTACCATTAACCACATCTCCAGCCTTTTAAAAGTTACTTATTTACTGTGGTACTCAGAGGATAACCCAAGAGTTGGCCCTCTCCAGCCACTTTGTGGGACAGACAGAGGGATTGGATTGATCACAGGCTGATGTTAGCCCTGTGAGCAGGCAGGCATTCTGGCACCTCTACCCCTTGAGTAGTCCCCTGACTGCTTCCCTCCACTACCTCTCTTTTGTTTTAATTCCTAGATAGATTTATGTGTGGGGTATTTCACTCTTGGGCTACAGTATCTATTTCTTCCCCTTAACTCTGCTTATGGTTAAACTATACTCTACTCTTAGGGTTTCTCTTTCTGTTATGAAACATCATCACCGAAAGCAACTTGGAGAGAAAAGGGTTCATTTTGCTTACACTTCCAGGCCACCGTCACACTGGGGAAAGCAGAGCAGAAACTCAAGAAGGAAATAAAGTAGAAGCCGTACAGGAGTGCGGCTTTACTGACTGGGTCTTTCTTGGGGGCATTTGCTTAGCCCCCCCTTTTTTTGGTGGTGACTGGTTGAAACAGGGTTTCTCTGTGTAGTCCTGGCTGTCCTGGAACTCACTCTGTAGACCAGTCTGGCCTCGAACTTACAGAGATCCACCTGCCTCTGCATCCAGAGTGCTGGGATCAAAGGCGTACATCACCACCACCCAGCTATTTTTTAGAGTAATAATTATAATACAAAATAAAAATAATGGGGCTGGAGAGATGGCTCAGAGGTTAAGAGCACTGACTGTTCTTCCAGAGGTCCTGAGTTCAATTCCCAGCAACCACATGGTGGCTCACAGCCATCTATGATGACATCTGGTACTCTCTTCTGTATACTGTATACATAATAAATATTTTTTTAAAAAAATAAAAGTAATGTACATTTCATTCTTTCAGATTGGCAAAGATTAAAAAGTTGACAAAAATCTGGAGAGATGGCTCAGGAGCTGTTCTTGCAGAGGACCCGGGTCCATTTCTCAGCACCCACATGTGATCTTCTGGTCTCAGTGGACACCACGTACATGTGTGCACAGACATATATGCAAGCAAAATACCCATACTTATAAAATAATAAAGTAAAAATTAAATTTTAAAAAACTGAAAAAAAACAGAGTCATGAGAAACAGGGAATGAGCAATATTACATTTCTTTTTTTTTTTTTTTTTTTTTTTTTTTAAAACTTTATTTATTTATTTATTTGCCTTGGTGTTTGCCTGGAACTGGAACTACAGACAGTTGTTAGCTGCCATGTGGGTGCTGGGAATTGAACCCGGGTCCTCTGGAAGAGCAGAGGGTGCTCTTAACCGCTGAGCCATCTCTCCAGCCCCCATTTCTTTTTTTTTTTAAACTTTATTTATTTATTTGCCTTGGTGTTTTCCTGGAACTGGGAACTGGAACTACAGACAGTTGTTAGCTGCCATGTGGATGCTGAGAATTGAACTCAGGTCCTCCAGAAGAGCAGTCAGTGCTCTCAACCGCTGAGCCATCTCTCCAGCCCCCCATTTCTTACATTTCTACATCTGCTATCTAAGGGGAGGTTGGGGCAGTGTGGAAATGTTTGTCTATTCATCTTACTTATTGTAATTTTATCTTTTAAAGATTTTAGAATTTTATTATTTTTAATTGTGTGTGTGTGTGACTGTGTGACTGTGTGACTGTATGTAGGTATGTGCAGGTGAGTGGAGGCTGGAGATGTTGGATTCTCTTGGAGCTGGAGTGACAGGCAGTCAGGAACAACCCTGTGGCAGCATTGGGAACCAAATTCAGGTCCTCCGCAAGGGCAGTGTGCAGTCTTAGCTGCTGAACCAACTCTCCAGTCCTCATTTTATTTTATTTCTAAGTGTATGGGTGTTTTATCTGCATGTGTGTCTGTGCTCCATGCATGTGCCTTATTTTTATTTTTAATCAAGTGTTTTGTGTATGAATGAGCATTTGTACACAGGAGTGCATTACCTGCAGTGGCCAGAAGAGGACAGAAGATCTCTTGCAGCTGCATTTATAGGAGGTTTTGAAGCTCTGGATATGAGAGCTGGGATCAGATCCTCTGAAAGAGCAGTACAAACTTTTAACCTGTGACAGATCTCTCCAGCCCCTCCCTGAAAAATGTTTTAACTTTTTTGCTAGAAAATGCCCTTTTGGAAGTATATGGTGAGAGATATACACTGAATTGTGTGTGTGAAAGGTACATGAGACTGTCATATAGTTGTTTGTAAGGTCACTTGTTCACAAAGTCCATTTTCCCCAGGTGTGATGGCGCACACCTTTGGTCCCAGTACTTGAAATACAGAGACAGGTGGATCTCTGTGAGTTTGCAGCCCCCTCAGTGGACATAGCAAGTTCCAGGCCAGTCCTAGATCCCCTGCCTAAAAACAAAGTGAACAAAACAAACCCCCACAAAACTAAAAGTCACACTAACAACAATTTTTAAAACCCCACAAAACAATAACAAAGTGATTTTTTTCAACAAATGATGAGAATGAATGAAAAAGGAAACACAAGATTTTATTGTTGCATAAGGAGAAGTAAAGACACCAGACTCTGGTGGCCTCTGTTCCTCTGGGTCTCCGCACATCTGGAGAGCCCTGGATAAGAAAGTAACCTGTGCCCAGTCCATAGACAGCGATGCTTGAGTCACCCCACACTGGGTCTGTGGTCAGCTGCCTGCAGAGATGTGTACCCGAGTCCCTGCAGCCCCTGGAAGGTCCTGTGTGCAAGTCCCTGACTCCAAATGGGGTCAGTGATGAGCCCTGGCTGGGCTTGGCAGGCAGAGAGGAATTGATGCCATTATCTGGGCAATATGGTGTCTTGACTTCTAGGGATGGCAGGACCAAGATCGAGGTGTCACCAGCCCCCAGAATGTTGTCTGTGTCGTGGGAGAGTAGATTGTGAGTGTGGTCACTTCTGGTGACACACATATGTTATGAATGTAAGACATGAGTCCTTCTCCCCCAGCCATGCCATCTCTGACCATAGCTATTGAATCAGAGCCCCAAAGGGCTGGCTACTGAATGTGCCCACCCTATCTTGGATGAGGAGCTAGGAGAGGTCATTGCCTTACCTGGGGTAAGGGACAGTGTCGCCGAGCATACCACTCCTGGCAGTACAGGCTAACCTGGATGCCCTGGCCCAGAAAGAGCAAGGTCCACATCAGGATGTTCCAGGCTGGACCTGTGTGCCTGTCATTCATGGTGAAGTTCAGCAACCCTAGAGCAGGAGATGGATTGTCATTCCAGCCCCACAGCCTTTTGGCTTCCATGCTAAGGGCTGGGAATTGATGTAACAGAAAGGAACATCCCCCACTCCCCAAGATAGGATCTTGGATCCAGCTGCAGAAACTCTTGAAGGTCTCAAGAGATTGGGGGAAGCTTAGTTTGTCTCTTATTTCCTGAATCTTACACTGTATTTCCCAGCCACACCAAGGTTCCCCATTCTCTCCACATCCTTTGATCAAAGGCTTCTCTGTAACCAGATCGCCCCAAGACCCTCCAAGGTCACTCAGACCCAGCAGATGAGCATCTCAGGAGCATCCAGGCCTCTGCCTCCCCTCTCTGGGACAGAGGTTAAGCTCACCCCCAAATACAAGAAAGAGCATCATCATGACCGGGTAGAAGAACCCCAGGACGAAGCAGAAGATGTACTCATGCACGACTGCGGATACCAGGAACACTCCCAGCATGGCCACCCCACGGGCTTGCCTGCCCAAGAGCTGGGGGCAAGAAAGAATGATCATGTCCCCCAGTGCTCTACTATTAAGATATGTCCCAGGCTTTATTATTATTATTATTGCTATTTTTGAGCCCTGGATGTCCTAAAGTTCCATATGTAGACCAAGCTGGCCTTGAGTTCACAAAGATCCTCTTGCTGGGTGGGAAGAAGCCTCTCTGTTGGGATTAAAGATGTACACTACTCTCCCTGGCTTCAAATCTTATTTTTTGTGCATACATTTGTGTTTTGTGTACAAGTGCACAGGTGCATGAGCATGCAGGCCAGAGGACAATATTGTTACTTAGGTGCCTTTTGTTGTTTTTGAGACAGGGTCTTATGTGTCTGAAACTCACCTAGTAGGCCAGGATGGATGGCCAGCTAGCCCCAGATACCTGCTGTTTGAGCTGAATAATGTGGGGCATAATAAAAGGAAGTCCCTTTGCTGGGGCTATGAGAACTTAGGAGTGTTCATCGTGCATACCCACAGCCCATCTTGATACACGTAGCTGTACAGCCAATCATGGACCACCACATTCCAGGTGCGGTAGTAGTTGGAGAAGGAAGTAGAGTTCCACCAGTCCTGGGGAGAGGATAGATTTGGGGAGAATGGAGGTGAGTTCTCAGGCCCTACCTACTTCTGATCCCCACACCCACCCCTACCTGTATCCTCTCAGAATGGCTGGCTCTTGGCCAAACAGAGACAGTGACACTATCCCAGCTCCCTCTTCCAGCCTAGGGTCCCTCCCTGCTGCCTATCCACTCAAGAGAAGAGATCTTCACACCATCCATACAAAAGCAGTCAGCCAGCCTGCTGCTTAGAGGTGTAGGAGTGGCATCATCTCCACACCTTGAGGCCCATGATCCTCATTGCAGAAGTCCAAAAGCACCGGGCGGTGACACCCACCACAGCTACCCTCTTCCCTGGGCCCTTGACCAATCTCCCCAACTACTGCTCTCAGTGGGTCCCCAGTCCATGCCGCACCCGGTAGAACATCCTGTCTCCAAATCGCAGCATCTCAGCGAAGGCGTTGAGCCAGCAGTGCAGGAAGGCGAAGAAGATGAGAAGCAGCATGAAGATGCCTGGTGGGCAGGATAAGAGGTGCAATCCCCTCGGCCCCAGGCTCTCAAGGGCCTTTGGCCAGCATTCAGGGCTCCAACACTTAGCAAGCATTCATCCATCCATCATTCGTGCATTCCTAATTTACACATTTGCTGGTATGTTTGATATCTACTCTATGCCTGGAGATTAGAAATACAGATTCACAACATCCTTGACCTCTGGAAATTCATAATATTGAGAAAGACACAAAGGCTAAAACCCATATGTGTATCAAGGTCTGGTATAATGAGAATTAATAATCCTGACAACCAGGGATGTTCCAGAGAATACAACAGAACAAGGAGTGAGTTGAAAAAGGAGTTTGGGGTCTGGAGAGATGGCTCAGCGGTTAAGAGCACCGTCTGCTCTTCCAGAGGACCCGGGTTCGATTCCCAGCACCCACATGGCAGCTAACAACTGTCTGTAGTTCCAGTTCCAGGCAAACACCAAGGCAAATAAATAAAAATAAATAAATAAAGTTTAAAAAAAAAAGAAAAAGGAGTTTGGGGTCTGGAGAGATGGCTCAGAGGTTAAGAACACCGTCTGCTCTTCCAGAGGACCTGGGTTCGATTCCCAGCACCCACATGATAGCTCACAGCCAACTATATATACAGATAAGAGTATTCATATACATAAAATAAATAAATGTTTTTTAATGGTAAGTAGCAGAACTGGGCATGGTGGCACAGATTCATCTGTAATCCTAACAGGAGGATCAGAAGTTCAAGGCCAGCCTAAGTTACATGAGATCTTGCCTTTAAAAAAAAAAGAAAGAAAGAAAAAGGAATTTGGCTGTGAGGTGATGCATCTGTAGTTCCAACTACTGGCGAGGCTGAGACAAGAGGATCCCATGAACCAAGGGACCAAGGGTAGTCTGAGCAACATAGCAAAGCCTTATCTCAAAAAAAAAAAAAAAGTATAAGCAATAAAATAAAAATTGGAAAAGAAAAAGGGGGAGAGAGAGGGGAGCTTCTCAGAGAGGGAAGCATTTTAGCAGTGGACCTCCAGGAAGGACCCCAATTCCATAGCTGCAAAATAGAGAAAAGGCATTCCAAATAGAGCTGTGTACAGCAAGCCTGCAATCCTGGCTACTGGAATGAAGAGGCAGGAGGATTGAGCTTAAGGCTAGCCTAGGTAGAAGTTGTCTCAAAAACAAGCAAACATAAACATTTAAAAAAGAAAGAAAAAGAAAAATCAAAAGGCTGGAGAGATAGTGTGGGAGTTATTACTACTTCTCCAGGGGACCCAGGTTCAATTCTGAGAATCCTCACAGCAATTTACAACTGTCTTTAGCTTCTGTATGCACCAGGCACACACGTGATGCACGAACATCCATGCAGAGACAATCCAAACATATCAAAACAAAACTGAGTTCAAGTCCTGCCTGAGCAACTTAGTGGGACCCTGTCTCAAAGTAAGAGTTATAAAGAGCCACGCATGTTGACATGCCTTTAATCCCAGTGCCCAGGAGTCAGAGACAGGCAGATCTCTGGGAGTTCAAGTCCAGCCTGGTCTAGAGAGTGAGTTCCAGGACAGGCTCCAAAGCTACACAGAGAAACTCTGTCTTACAACAAAACAAAAAAATTGAAAAAAGGATAGAGATGTAGCTCAATGGTCGAGCTTTTGTCTAGCATGTTTGAGGCCTTGGGTTCACTCCCCAGTGTAGAAGGCAGGAAGGCAGGAAGGGCTTTTGAAGCTGGCCATGAATTTGTAGGAGGAACTTTATGTGGGCAGCAAAGCCAGGCCCGAGAGGGAGAGGGAAAGTGTGTTGTAGGAAACTAGCCTACCAGGCTATGTCAAGATGGTGGTAAGGAATATGTGCAGGAGGGCTATTCACAGACAGACAGAGTGAAGCTTGCCCTGGCAAGCCTTCCCCAGGGCAGGGTATAGCCTTCCCCACCACGATGAAGGTCTAACCTGGGCCTGTAGCATGCAGGACTGAGAGCAGCAGGGCACGGGTGCTGAAGGGTTCTCGGCTCATATTGGCGAAGACAGGGACACAGAGGCGGCCCAGGATGAAGCAGGCATAGAGCACACAGCCCAGAGCCTGCAGATAGGAAGACATATGGCGTTGGCAGGGTTACTGCCTCCTTCCCAGCCTCTTCTACGTCTAAGCCGCCGTGAGTCAGGGCTGATCTTCCATCCCATCTTCTGACCTGGGCAAAGTTCTTGGCCACATAATTCCACCTGATGCTGGGTGTCCTGTAGCAACAATAGAACATGATTACCATCCTTGGATGTTATTTACCCCCTAGGCCTTCAGCCCTCTCTCCAAGGCTCTCTCCATTGCACAGGTCTGAGTGGATTCCCTAGGGCTTGCGGGGAGGGGCATTAGAACACTGGATTTCCCAGAGCGAACAGTAAGTGGTTGCTTAGGCTGAGTGTCACTAAATGTGCCCAACCATACACATTTCTGGGGTGTGGAGAACAGAAATGGGAAGGTGGATCATGGGACTGTGGGGACTAATGGGGGGCATCCTGTTTACCCTTTGCTTCCTTCGGGTGCCACCCTCACTAGACCTAGGCATTTGGGAAGGGGGTGGCAAGGGCTCACCTGGGGTATGTCTCTCTGTAGATGAGTGTCGGGCAGAAGAGGAAGTAGAGGTAGCTGGAGAAACTATGGGTGCTGATTCCCTTCCCTGGACAGGAATGAAAAGGCTATGTTAGCATGGGGAGGTGGACTGGGGAAGGATCCAGGATGGGCATTTGAAGGGGCTGATCCCGCTCACATTGCAGACTGGCCCGCAGTAGCCAGAGCTTCCTTAGGCTGACGCGGCCCATTCTCCTTCCCTTCTATCCCGATTTCCTCTAAGAAGGCTCTCTCTCATCCCTGCCTTCCCAGATTGGCCCTGGGAACTGGAAAGCACCAGAAGGTCTGGATAGCGGAGTGATTCTCTCAGAAGAAGCCTGAGACTGCTCAGAATAAGGGCACTTAGTGCAGTTCAGGGTCAGCTCTGCTGGACAAGCAGTTAGCAAAGGCAGAGCTCTGCATCTGTGGCCTTCCTCCAGTAGTTCCCAGTGGGACACCTCACCTCTGACACAAAGGATCCCAGGTACAGTCTCTCTCAGGAAGGAGTAACTTTTCATCAGGAACCTGACCTGTAGTGGAAAAGGTCAAATTTCTATGTGGCTCTGAGAAAATCACTTAACCTCTCTGTACTCAGATTTACTACAGACAGGCAAACCAATCTAAGACCTGCCTGGCAGGAGTCCATATTTATTTATTTTCTTTCTTATTTATTTATTATATGTAGTGTTCTATCTGCATGTATGCTTGGATGCCAGAAGAGGGTGCCAGATCTCATTACAGGTAGCTGTGAGCCACCATGTGGTTGCTGGGACTTGAACTCAGGTCCTCTGGAAGAGCAGCCAGTGCTCTTTTTTTTTTTTCTCACTTTATTTATGTATTTATATTTTTATGTTGGGTAGTACAGTCCAGCCTGTGGTTTTCTCCAATAAAGGCTGTTCTCTCCACCCCTTTTTCTAGGAGGAGTGTATCAGCAAAGTCTTGCTTCATCAGACTCCGCCTTCTTGATCCTCCATGCAGCCAGTGCTCTTAATGGCTGAGCCATCTCTCCAGCCCTCTTTTCTTCTCCCCCCCCTTTCCTGTTGTACAATTACTACACTTTCCTCTTCTGGTTTTATTGAGACAGGGTTTCTCTGTGTAGCCCTGGCAGTCCTAGAACTTACTCTGTAGACCAGGCTGACCTTGGAACTCACAGACATCTGTCTGCCTCTGCCTCCTGAGTGCTGGGATTAAAGACGTGTGCCACTAAGGCCCAGCTAACATTTTTATATTTTTTCATCATATGACTTTATAGCTTAACACAGTGCTGGTACTAAGGGCAAAGGAAGACATGGCAGTCTTCATCCCACCAACTCTGCAGACAGTCAGTGTTACCTACCAACCCCATTTGTATACTTTTCTCAGAATCAATAGGTTCACCAAACCCAAGACTGTATCAGTGTCCATTCTCTGTGGACCTGGTCTCAGAGTCCCCGAATCCTTACCTGCTCAAAGACCAGCACGCATCTTGAGGCTGGCGGAAGCTGATGCTTCACTGCCACGTGGACTGGGAGAATGCAGAGCATTGCTGCGTGGGCAGCCAGAAGAACACAGCCCAGGCCAGCCCCCAGCATCCAGGCACCCCCAGCTCGAGGCCTAGCCCACAGCCTCAGGGTCTGGTAGGGCACTAGCAGAGTGGACAGGAACATGGGAACCCACGTCATCAGCGCCAAGGGCAGCTGTCCAAAGCTAAAGATGAGTATGTCAAACTCCAGCATCAGCCTGGGAGAGAGGAAGAAAAGAAAGTAACTGGGAAAACCGAAGGTCCGTGTTGTGGAATAACTGCACAAAGATATGTTGTATTGTTTCTGCTGACTTTGTTTAGTTATGAAAAGATGTGTTGCTGTTTCACCTTGCCTGCGTAAGGCACCTGATTGGTCTAATAAAAAGCTGAATGGCCAATAGCTAGGCAGGAGAAAGGATAGGTAGGGCTGGCAATAAAGAAGAGGAGAAATCTAGGCTTGAGAGATGGGAGGAGAGAATGGGCAAGAAGCCAGGCAGACACCAGCCATCAAACAGTAAACAGAAACAACAAAGGAAATGACTCCAACACAAAAGGTAGATAAGCGGGTTAAGTTAGAAGAGCTAGGGCTGGAGGGATGGCTCAGAGATTAAGAACACTGACTGTTCTTCCAGAGGTCCTGAGTTCAATTCCCAGCAAACACATGGTGGCTCACAGCCATCTATAATGAGAGCTGGTAATCTCTTCTGTATACTATACATAATAAATTTTAAAAAAAGTTAGAAGAGCTTTTTTAAGCAACATGCTCAAGCAAGGCTGAGCATTTAAAACTTGTGTCTGTGTCATGATTTGGGATCTGGTTGGTGGCCCCAGAGAAAAATCCTGGCCAAATTGGTTTTTGCTTTTTGTTGTTGTTGTTGTTCCTAGACAGGTCTCGTGTGTCCTAAGCTGGCCATGAGTTCACTTTAGCTGAGGATGACCTTGAATGTCTAACCTTCTTGCCACATAGGTCATCATGCCCAATTCATGCAGGGCTGAGCCAGACCCTTGGTAGGCTATGTGCCAAAGTATTCAAGTTTGCTCTGGTGTTGTTTTGGACTTTCAGTGTAGGCTGTTGCCTAAGAGACACAGTAATGGGCTAAGTTTGATCTAAATGACCTTTGGAGCCCTAGGTCAATGTCAGTGTTGCAGAACGCTCAGTACTGCAGGCATTAGGGCATGACGAGCTTTGATTTTATTTTTTATTAGTACTTATTTCGTTCCTTCAGTGTGTCTACTGTAGACCCAAGCTAATAGCATAAACCATGCTCAGTGTTTTGCCTGAGTGGAGTGCATTGGCACTTGCTTGAATTCTCAGCTAACTTAGAGGCCGAAGCAAGTGATGGAAAGTCATAGACTATCTAGGATAGCAGAAGGCCTTGATTCACAAACAAATCAAACCATAAGAAACAGCTTGATGTGGGATGTCTTTCTGTATGCTGTGAATATCATTGGTTAATAAAGGGACTGTTTTATTAATAATAAAGGGAGGGGCTGGAGAGATGGCTCAGCGGTTAAGAGCACCGTCTGCTCTTCCAGAGGACCCGGGTTCGATTCCCAGCACCCACGTGGCAGCTCACAACTGTCTGTAGTTCCAGGTCCAGGCAAACACCAAGGCAAATAGATAAATAAAGTTTAAAAAAAAAATTAAAAAAAAAATAATAAAGGGAAAAGCATTTAAGGGGTAGGGCATCCAAAGCCAGGAAAAGAAGGTTCAAGACAGATATGGGAGCTAGCGCAGGGGCATCTGATGAGGTCACTGTGTCTGTGGGAGGGGACTTACCTGCCCTCATCAATGAAGTCGATGGCTAGGGTACTGATGATCAAGACACATAAACCCGCGATGAACATGTGGTAGATAGTTCGAAAATGCTGCACCTCCATCAGCTCACTGGAAAAAAGGAGCCCGAGGGTCAGGGTGCCTGCAGCCTGCAGGGGAGCTCAAGACTGTACATGTGAGGGGTACAGGGCCCAGGAATCCAGAACTTCCAGCTGAGGGCAAGCCTGTGGCTGGGGCATCTCGTTCTGCTGATGTCTCCCTTGACAACACTGAGGCAGATCTTTCTCCAGACCCTCCCAGCAGACCACCAAAGCTCATGCATGAGAACTGTGATGTCGGTGCGACCCCCAGCCAAACCTTTTTTTTTTTCCTTCATCCTCACCCCAACTTACTCCAGCAGTGACTTTCGGGTGATAAAAACTTTCCGTCTCACATGGGGTAACTCCCGGGTCCTAGATTGAGACAGTTTTCAGAACCAGTCCCCAAAGAAAGAGGGTGGAGGGCAATGACGTGCAGAAGGTAATAAGTAGCAGGATGTCAGGGCTGGGGCAGCGCAGGACCTGAAGGGGGGAGACCAGTGTTGTGAAGTAATCGGGAGAGCAGAGGGAACGCTGAAGCCAGGGTCATGCAGAGGCGGCAAAGGGACAGGGCAGCTGGAAGAGCTGCCGTGTGGGACCACAGACTCACTTGCTTGCCGTTTCTGGAGCAGTGGAGGGAAGAGGTCTGTCTTGTTGGGGATACGCTTGCACAGCCTCCCACATGGCCCGATCCAACAGAGCTGCCAACTGCCCCTGCGCTTGCTCCAGAAACTGGGTCTTCACAGCCTGCGGGACATAGCCAGGCTAGAACCCAGTCTCCTCCCTCCAGCCGTTCCTTTCTCACCAAGCATTTACTGAGCTCTCTGAACCACAGTGGTTAGGTGCTCGGAAGAGGTGAGCATGGCCCCGAGCTTCCCTCACCTTGGTCCATCTTCTTGGCGCAGCGCCAGTGAGAACAAAGAACCTTAGCAGAAGCTGAATGTGGTAGCTTAGGCCCGTAATCTCTGCTACTCAGAGGGTGTGTGTGTGTGTGTGTGTGTGTGTGTGTGTGTGTGTGTGTGTGTGTGTGATAAATTTTAGTCCAGTTTGACTGAGGGACTCTTTTCTTTTTTTCTTTTGTTTTTTTTTTTTAAGCTTTATTTATTTGCTTTGGTATTTGCCTGGAACTGGAACTACAGACAGTTGTTAGCTGCCATGTGGGTTGGGAATCGAACCCGGATCCTCTGGAAGAGCAGTCAGTGCTCTTAACCGCTGAGCTATCTCTCCAGTCCCGAGGGACTCATTTCAAAGGGAAAAAAACAGGAGAGAAAGCTGTCAGACAGGTCACCTCTAATCCTTTCTCTCTGACCTCTGAACTATAGCCACACTGACAGTAAGACTCATCAGCTAACTCTTGGTCCTTGCCCAAAGACCTGTGTTTTAAAAACTCTTATCTTAGCCTCTAATTATTTTCTCTCTCTCTTGTTCGTTTTTGTGTGTGTGTGTGTTTTTTTTTTTTGTTGTTTTGTTTTGTTTTGTTTTTGAGACAGTTTCTCTGTGTAGCCCTGACTGTCCTGTAACTCACTCTGTAAACCAGGCTGGCCTTGAACTCAGAGTTCTGCCTGCCTCTGCCTCCTGAGTGTTGGGATTAAAGGCATGCATCACTACTTTGCTGGCCTGATTCTTTTTCATTTATAAGATGTAACAAACCTAAGATATTATTTATTTTAAGTTTGGGTGGTGACTAAAGTGGCATTATTTGAACAATGGTGCTAGATAATTTAACTGAGGTTTTAAAATATTTATATGTGGGGCTGGAGAGATGGCTCAGCGGTTAAGAGCACTGACTGTTCTTCCAGAGGACCCGGGTTCAATTCCCAGCACCCACAGGGCAGCTAACAACTGTCTGTAGTTCCAGTTCCAGGCAAACACCAAGGCAAATAAATAAATAAATAAAAGTTTTTTTTTAAAAAAAATAAAATATTTATATGAAAACCAGGGCTGGTAAAATGGTCTAGAAAATAAAAGCATTTGCTGTGTAAGGCTTGTGACTTGATTCTGATCTGGAATCCACTGTGGGGAGAACTGACTCCTGAAAATCTCACACAGACACATGGACACACACACACCACCACTACTACTAATTTTAAAAGAAAAGTGTTGTCTCTGATTATTACTAGAGACTGATGGGAAAAAGCTAAGCAGTAACTGGTAACTTAGGCTTCAGCCCCATCCTCCAGTTAATCTTAATTCTAGGAGTTTAAAAACTCTTTTTTTTTAAGACAGGGTTTCTCTGTGTAGTCCCAGCAGTGACCTCGGAACTCTAACTCAGAGACCTGCCTGCCTCTGTCTCTCAAGTGCTGGGATTAAAGGTGTACACCACCATACCCTATTTACCTTTTATTTCTTAGGGTCTCAGATAGCCCAGGCTGGTTTGGAAGTGTAGCCAAGGATGGTTACACTTTTCATTCTCTGGTCTCTACTACTTCCCAATTGTATGTACGCCTTCACATTGGGTTTATGTGGTGCTAGACCAATCCCACTCTTGATTAGGATAGGTTTGCACTCTATCACTGGAGCTACAACCCCAGTCCAGACCCGACCTCTCACCTCCATATGGCGGGTCCATTGCAGCAAGTCTGGGGCTCTGTGCGTCTTACTGTTTCCTAAGGAGACACCAAGAGAAGAGTTAAGGCACTAGACAGAGCTGACCTTGATCTGGAAAACTCTCTGTGTGTGCTCATCAGCCTCTCTGTTCCCATGAGTAACGTCATTAAAAGGGGTAGTGTATGTGCAGTGAATGAGGTTATTGGCAAACAAACAACCAAACAGAAAGCCTGATGCATGCTGGAAACGGGACCCAGAAAACAAGGAAGTTCTCCATTCACTTTTGATGAGGGCAAGGCCACACACACTCTGAACACCTCTTTCTTCCGTTGTGAGTCCGAGTGGTGGGTGGAGAACAGCCCAGAAACCACCTTCTCTGGCTTCCCAGGTCAGCAAGGAAGGAAGTTTCTAGCAGCATGGCTAATTCTGCTAAGCAGGACATACCCACCTCAGGCGGCGGCGGCGGGGTGGGGATGGGACTCACCGTCTCCACAGGTTTCCTTCTCCTCTTCCTCTCCTAGCCTTTCTCTTCTCCGAAGCTGGGGCCCCTTTGGCTCCATGGTGTCCATCTGGAGCGGCAGAGGGCAGTAGCTGTCTGACTTCCCCGTTTTGTGCTCAGCCTACCTAGGAGCTCTTATCCCACTCCGAGATCTGACGGCTCCTGAGACTAAAGTCCTGTCTGGAGGGAGCCCAGGGTTAGATAGGTTATCTAAAGTCAGCGATTCTCAGATACTGCCTCCGATCTGTCTGTTGCAAGTCACAGCCTCTCTACCTCCAACAATGGCCAGTTCCATGCTTGCGGTCTTACTTCCAGAAGTGAATCTGTGCCCAAGGCTGGGAAGGGGACTGCCTTCCTGAGGCTTATCGAATAGCATGGCGCCTCCAGTCTCTCTTTAGGAAGGCTGAAGGTCAGGAAAGGCCCAGAAACATCTTCATGTATCCTGTATTCAGCTTTCTGAGGCCACTTAGGACTGTAGTTACATGTGAGCAATGATATTTTGTTGGGGGCTGCAATTGTGACTTGTATGATGTTGAGGTCTCTCAAGGAATTCTAGGCAGCAAGGTTCCTGAATGCTATTCTCCTTGACACCTTGGGTTACCCATCTAAGCAGAAAGGTCAGACACACACTTATTCAACACTAAATAGTGTCAGGGGTCACCATGCCTCCCTTATATCATTCTCTACCTATGTAACTTCAGGAAAATGGCTCAAAGTTTTTAAATTTCTAGGGAAAAAAAATGGAGTAAAACATCCCTACCTTGTCAGGTGAGTGCCAGCAAATAAGGCAATCTGGGTAAACCACTAAGAGATTGAACACGTTCCTTCCTTTTTGGTAGGAAGTAGAGTAGGTAAGGGCTTTGGGACTTCCCTTTTGGCAATTCCTGCAGAGGATTAACCATTAACCCTTCTCCCATCAGTCCAAAGGTCAGCAGTAGAATCAAGGTTGAGCTTACCATAATCTCACCAGTAATCAGGTGCTTCGGTACTGATGTGCAAGCCCTGATCTCAGTCAGTCCCCACCAGGGAACTCAGGTGGGTATCTGGGTGAGGCTAGATGGCCTGAGACCTATGCCAGTGGCTGTCTACTGCATTTCTAGGACAGTGGCAAAGACTGACTGTGGCCCACTGGGAAGGCAGAAATACTATGAGTAACAGTAGAAAGAGCCTGGGGGCCCAGAGCTGTAAGGGATGGACACAAAGACATAAACCAGAGACCCCAACATCGCTTTATTAGTACCCAAAGCCAACAACAATTTTTCTAACTAGATGTGTAAAGGCCTAACAAGGGTGATGAAAATGATGGGACAGGACCTGAAGGCCCTTTGGGCACAAAGCTCCCGAATTATGTATCACTCCACACATAGCTCAGAGGACAGCCCTGTGTGCGCTCTGAGCAGTATCCTGGAGGATCCCCACCCTGCTTTAGCCACTGTTCTTGGCAGCACATTGAGAGTTTCCATGGCCATCTGGCAAAGGTCTGCCCATCGGATCCACACACCAGCAGGGACCACGGCGATTCCCCTGAGAGGACCGACACTGGAGAGAGAGAGACACACAGGTCAGGGCGAGGTCCGAGAGCCTTCGAGCAGGAGAAACATCTAAGAGTTCTTAGTCCTTTTCCACTAAATACAGCCCACCCTGCTAGGCCAGAATACCAGTGTTCAAAATGCACTTCCCATATCAACAGCACCTGAATCACTTTTGGGATAAAAATGGGTGTTCTCAGCCTAGCCCAGAAGACTGAGTTAGAAACTGCAGACTGGGCCCTGCCAGCTCATATGCCTCCCAAGATCCGCAGGGCCACTGCAAAGCCTCTGCCTAGAGGTGACTTTAGTTCTCTACTGAAATGGTTGGCCTTATTTTCTTTTTCAAATCATATTTCTTTTGTTTTACTATTTATTTTTAGACAGAGGCTCACTAAGTAGGCTGGGCAGGTCTTGAACTTATAATTTCCTTGACTCTTTTCACATCTATGAAAAGAGTCTTAAAGTTGGAAGCTCCTGAAAGGCAGGGGAAGTAGCTTGTATGTCCTGGTTTGTTTGCTTTTGAGACAGGGATGTGATCCTCCTAGCCTGCACCAGCATACCCAGCAGCCTTTTTGCATCTGTTTGCAGCTTGGTAAAAGACCATTTTTCCCTTCCTGGCTTGGAGAGGAGGCCTTTTCTCACCTGCTCCTTTCTGTAGAAGCCTCTGAGGTCACAATTTGGCACATAGAGCCCATGTGCCCCGCCTCGGAAGATCTCAGTCTGGAGGTGCTGCAGGACTGAATCCAAGTGTCTCCGGCAAGGGCCCTGGAGAGGAACAAGGGTGGGTAGGCACGGTGCTCAGAATCCCAGGAGCGGGGCTGGAGAGATGGCTCAGTGGTTAAGATCACTAGCTGTTCTTCCAGAGGTTCTGAGTTTGATTCCCAGCATCCACATGGCAACTGACAACTGTCTGTAATTCCAAGATCTGACACCCTTACACAGTTATACATGCAGACAAAATTCACATTAAATAAATAAATATTAAAAAAAAAAAAGACTCCCAGGAGCCTGCGTGGTCCAGGCTTCCAAGTCCATGGAACAGTCTCCAGTGCAAACCTCCAGCCCCCTGTTCCCTACCAGCCTGCACACACCATCTCAGTGTCTTGAACACCCCCTGCATTGGGCCTTAAAGGGGTGGTGGAGGTCCCCGGATTCTTCTGACGATCTCTGTGGCTGGTGTCACGTTGGCGGGAGGCACCTCCATGGGGTTTACTTTCCTTGGTGGTCTTCTCTGTGGCCACAGGAAGAATGGGAGAGGAAATCGGAAATCAGTCAGGGCCAAAGGTGAGCTCCATATGAGCGTTGGTCCATCTCTACTGGTTAAAGTGAGAGCCATGGACCGCTCTATGAACTAAAAGTAGACAGTTTTTCTTCTAGTTGTCTCTTGCTGTTTCTTCCTCTGATTTACTGTTGGGTATGGTGACATGTACCCACCCCAGCATTTTGAAGCTCTCCACAAGCTCAAGTCCAGTCTGGTCTACTCAACACGGGCTGGAAAGACTGTTCAGAGGTTAAAAGCACTGGCTACTCTTCCAGTTCCTAGCACCCTCATGGAGTCTCACAGCAGCTGTCTGTGATTAGTTGCAGAGGATCCAAACTCCCCCTGGCACCCATGTGGTACACAGACACTCATGCAGGCAAACACACACATGTGAAATAAAAATAAAACCCTACAAAACACAGCAGTTATGTTACTGCTTCTGATAACATTCCCAGAGCTACTGCCCTACCCCCACCCCCAGGGTTTTTCTGTGTATCCTTGGCTGTCCAGGAACTAGTTCTGTTCTTCCTGGTTTCGAACTCACAGAGATCCACCAGCCTCTGCCTCCCAAGTTCTGAGATTAAAGATGTGGACTATCACCACCCAGGCCCCCAGGGCAATTTTTTTTTAAATTTTTTTTTAAACTTTTACTTATTTATTTGCCTTTGTGTTTGCCTGGAACTGAAACTACAGACAGTTGTTAGCTGCCATGTGGGTGCTGGGAATCGAACCCGGGTCCTGTGGAAGAGCAGAGGGTGCTCTTAACTGCTGAGCCATCTCTCCAGCCCCCCCAGGGCAATTTTAAGTCTTATAAGGGAGAACATTCTGGAAAGCCAAAACTCAGAGTGAACACAAAACACTATTGGTTATTTCCTTTTTTTTTAAACAAACTTTTTTTTTCTTAATACTTTTATTAATTAATTAATTTATTTGCCTTGGTGTTTGCCTGAAACTGAAACTACAGACAGTTGTGAGCTGCCATGTGGGTGCTGGGAATCGAACCCGGGTCCTCTGGAAGAGCAGACGGTGCTCTTGACCGCTGAGCCACCTCTCCAGCCGCCTATTGGTTATTTCCAACCTTTAGACTTTCTGTGAAAAGACTTGCTTATTCCACTAGAGGGCACACCAAGCCAGGGAGGGGAAAATAGTGTGTGTGGGGGGGAGTGTGGGCAGGCATCTGAACAGGGACCCGATGGACTGATGGAATGTGTGTCCTTGTTGTGACCCTCCAGTGACTCAGTCTGCCCCTCCCAGGTCTGAGATGTTACTTTGAGGGACCTCTTCCTTTTTGTCGCAGTTCAACCCTAGTGGTCCAGGAGCATCTGGATTAGCCTTCAGCAGTGTTGAAGGCTGCAAAGGGACAGGAAAATAAGAGGTTTCCAACTTGCAGGCTGCACCTTGTTCTGGAGAGTTTCTAGGTGCTGTGGGGAGAGCGCAGGACTGGGAAAGAGTGATAGGGTAAGCTAGGGCCAGGAGAAAGCCCTAGGACGAGGAAGGACGGCAACATGCCAAAAGTAAACGCTCACACTTTTTTTTTTAAACTCCACTTCCTCTCTGCAGTCTTCTTAATCCTTAGTCCCTGGGCACCACAGCTTCCTCAGACCTTGTACCTCAGTCCCTGTATTTAGTGCCAAATGGTGATGATGCTTCAGACGGCCTTTTCCACCCCAAAACGCACTTTTTAAGAGAAGTTCTATGGGACGCCAAGCCCTGCCCGTGTGTGTGTGTGTGTGTGTGTGTGTGTGTGTGTGTGTGTGTGTATGTGTGGTGTGAGTGAGTGAGTGTATGGTGTGTGTGTAGTGTGAGTATGTGTGGTGTGAGTGAATGTGTGTGTGGTGTGGTGTGAGTGTGTGAGCATGTACTGAGATTAGTTTAGACTGGCCTGCTATTATGTTTGGAAGGATGATACTGAACTGACCTTCCTGCCTCCAGGAATTACAGGCATGCAACACCATGCCCAGTGATCTAGATTCATTTCTCATCCCTTTCGATGGAAAAACCAAGGACTCTTGCTATCATCCAGCTTCTAAATGCATCCAATCTTCTGGGTGCTGACTCACTCTGGTCCCACCCACCCAATGACTCACTCTTTTAGGCTCATCCCTGGGGTAATAAGTAGGGTGGGGAAGGGAGAGCATCCAGTTCTGATCGGGTTTAAGTAATAGCCTAATGGCAGATTCCTTCTACCCCCCACTTCTTTGGCTCTCCCCAGGTCCTCCAGGGCCTGCCCGCTGGCCCCAGTCTAGCCTGATATCACCCAGTATCTTTCCTTCTAGACTTCTAACACTGTCACTAAAATGGAAGCAGGAGCCCTTCCCCAGCGTCTGAGGTACCCTTTCCTCCTCTATATGGAACCCAGATCCTGTCTCCAGCATGGGCCACTAGAGTGATGGAGATGAGCCTTCTACACATGCCCCCCTCCATCAGGAGAAAATAAATAGGGGGAAAAGAGAGTGTAGAGCTTAGACACCTCCTTCCCATATTCTCGGGTACACACAACCTCATCATAGTTTCCCCCTTCACGTTCCACTCAAGGCCTAGGAGGAACAAATGGGTCCATCCCAGAGGCTCGAAGAAGCTGTCCACTTGCATCGATCCAGATTCCTACCAGGAGAGACTAACTTCTATCTCAGTTGGGCCCATGGAAGGCAGGATGGGACATGAACTCACCCGACGGTCCCCTGGCTCGTTGACAACGGCCCTGGCCCATCAGCAGCGCCCGCAAAGGTGTCTCTTCATTCTCTCGAGGTTGGCACTGCAGTCCTGGGGCACACTTAGGGATATAGACCCCACACGGTTGCCCCTCTCTCCTGAGACAGCCCCCAGCTTCTGCACAACCCTCTGCAGGAGACCCTGCATCTTCTTCCTCCCCGCAGCCCCCACGACAGCTAGTCTGCACTCCAGGCCCGCAGCCGGGACATCGCGTTAAGGCGGACCCTGAGCCAGCAGCGAGCAACAGAGTTAGTATCATCAGCAGCGGCTGAGGGGGCAGCCTGTCCCGGGTCATGGTCAGAGTTTTTGCCCAGCACACTCCTTTCAGAGAGTTTAACGCAGCTGCTGAGGGGGCCGTTGCTCCTCCGCTTTAAGAAGCAGTGGGTCCTCCCCAGCCCTTAAAAGCCAGGTGAAGCGGGGAGGGGAAGAGGGCAGGGGCATTCCTTACACTGGGTGGACTGGAGGGCCACCCACCTGGGTCCACCCGGCTTTTCCCTCCCTCCTCCTTCTCAGCTGCTGTTTACTTCCCAAATTGTTCTGATGTCTTTTTTTTTTTCTTGCTTTGTTCCTGGGAATCTCGCCCGGAATCTGGGAGCTGTACATCTGGCTAAAGGGACTGCGGAATAGGGAGGGGTGCAGGGAAGGACAGTGAACCCTGAAATCCACTTAGCATGCCTGTGCCCTACGGGAAGATGAAGGACCCTTAGGTACTGCGCAGATGAGGAGGGGATAACAGGAAGAGGCCATTGGGGGCGGTAACCGCTAGGAGAGACATAATTGACACCTGGGCAGAAGCTCCTACTAAGGACAAGAAGCAGACCCAGAGAGAGGAGAGAAAACGGGTAAAACGGGGAACGCGCAAAATAAAAGCTCCCGTCTGTGAAAACAAAACGAAAAACCAACAAAAACCCAGAGAGTCTAGTCTTTGGGAAGATGATATAAAAGGTCCAGGGAACCTCAGTGAAATGAGGAGACGACCATGAGGAATGCAATGCACTTTGAGTAAATGATTAGAAACCCTAGCATTGCCTGAGAGCCGCTGGGTGCAAAAGAAGTGGCCGGAACGGGGTCCTGGACTCTTGGAGGGTGTGGGGAGTAGGGGATCATATTCCAGATGTTTTTAGGGACAGTCATCTGGCCGCACACCAGGCCTCACCCTCCTCTCTGCTCTTCAAGTTAACTGTCCTTCCATTATTTTTCTTTCTCTAGCCATTCCTTGGGGCTTCTGGATTTCTTAGATTGCTTTGTGTCCACAGGGTTTAGGGAGACACTGGCCTGAGAATTTCAGTCCCTTTCCGCTTAATTGCCTGCCATCTCCCGTGGGCCCATCCAAAGGCCGTGCCTGTTCTTTCCGAGGCACTGGTGGGTTGCACCCAGTACTCCCGAGGAAGCAGTGGGATTGTTACATGGGGTCACCCCAGCCAGCACAATTCTGAGTTATGCAACAGCAGTCTCATTCTTTCCTAAAACAAGGGCTCTGGACAGTGACTAAGTTTAAATTCTAGGCCCCCAAGCAAGAATGTCAGCAAGGGCTTCCTGGGCTTTTAAGCAAATACAAAATAAAAAGAACCACCCGTGGCTACTCTGAGATTTTTAGGGCCAGCAGCATTAGAAAAGAAATAATTTTCCGTTCCCATAAGATACGGATACAGATTGAAGAGGCAGGAAAAGGTGACAGTTCTCTTCCATCAAGGCCCTGGACCTGCCTTCTCTGTGTTCTGACCCCAGAGTGGAGAGCGTGGTTCCTGTCCAAACTTTTATGCCCATTATTTGCTTACTTTTTCCACTGCAAATGCGTCTGGCTAGGGTCTTTCTTATGGACTCATGTCTGCTGTTCCTGAATACCATGGAAAAGCCTATGGGAAATTGGAAAAAGGAGGAAGATGGCTTCCTGTGGGTCTTTTGAAGAAGCTGAACTCCACCTTTGTAGAGAAATCTTAGCTAATGTCGTCTCACATCCACCACGCCATCCTCTCTCCCCATTTCCCTTCCTGTGGGTCTCGATCCCAGGGCTTGGTTCCTCTGCAGAACTACACAATGCAGGAATGCACTTTTCCTGGCAGAAACATCCCCTTCGACCGTTCCAGTATGAGTGCCTAGAGAATCATGCCCATTCCTGTTTGGGCACAAGTCTCCTTGCAGACAGAGGTCCTTGAATTTTGTTTTTCCTTCTTGGGGGATGCCATCTGCCTTAGCACCCAGAGAAGAGATGTGGAGTCTGCATGCAAACCTTTGCTGAGACGCTGACATAGATTAGCCTTGGCCTATGATGTAGGTTTGCTCATAAACTTGGCTGAGATTTCTGTCACACATCACACACTTCTGATCACCGAAGCTTGACTGTCACACGTGCCGTGCACTCCCACATGGGTAGAGGGAGAGGACCGCCTGGACTATTTTCAGCTTTGAGTTTGACAAGAAAGCTGCATACCCCGGCTAGGAGGACTTAGAAAGTAACACAGATCCAGCTGCAGCAGGACTGTTGTGATAACCGTAGCTGATGTCCAGCCTGTTCGCTACCATCTGTCTTCCTGCAATCTTCAATCTATTCCGCTGAAGTGCTGTCTTGGTTAAGTATTGGTCTCTTCTTCAAAAGCTTGAGGGGTCCTCCATATATATCCCCTCACCAGAGAGATGGCTCTCATTTTGGCATTCTGAACCCTGAGGGTGGAGCTCTGTAATTACACACCAATTCAGCTGGCTAGCTGGCCCACCTCCCTTAGCAGCCTTTGGCAGTTTCTTAGTGCTTGAATTGAGATGAGGGGACATGGAGGTGAGGCATAATTGGTTTTTCAGAGGTAATTTCCTTCCCAAGTCTTCAGCTTCCTGGATTCTGCCACCTCTTGCCCGTCGGTATAGCCATTTTATATCTTTTGTTTTTTGTTTTTTTTTGAGCCCCAGGTTCTGTAAATAAATAAATGTAAAATGTCTTTGCATCATTAAACAGATGTTCCAGAGCATAAACAAAATTAACATACCTTAAAATATTATTCTACCACATCTAACATGTATGAGGCCCTGGACTTGGGCCCCAGGACTAAAAAATTATTTTTCTGGGATAGAATGTAAAAAGTAATGAATTAATCTAACTGTATCACACATTTATGACAAACACACTGCAGGGCTAGGGAAAGCTAGGGATGCTGGAGAGCTGTTCTCACTGGAAACTGTAAGGCAGAAATGCTCTCTCTTTTTTTTTTTTTTTTTTTTTTTTTTTTTATAAAAACACTGTACTTTAGTTGGTAAATTTTTTCATCATCTGGTATGGTTTTTTTATTTGTTTGTTTGTTGTTTTTTGGTTTTTTAGAGACAGGGTGTCTCTGTATAGCCCTGACTGTCTTGGAACTCACTTAGTAGACCAGGCTGGCGTCAAACTCAGAGATTCACCTGCCCCTCTCTCCCAAGTGCTGGGATTAAAGGTGCACAGTTTTATACCTTGATCCTGGGTTAAGTTGTTTTCTTTTTTAAAAAAATTTATTTAGCTTTATTTATGTGCATTGGTATGAAGGTGTGAGATCTCTGGAACAGGAGTTACAGATAGTTGTGAGCTGCCATGTGGGTCCTGGGAATCAAACCCGGGTCCTATGGGAGAGCAGCCAGGGCTCCTATCCCCTGAGCCATCTCTCTAGCCCTGGCTCCTGGGTTAAATTTATTTACTTATTTTTTGTGTATGAGTGAGAGTCTGTATATGTGTTTGTGACCCTGCACATGCCTGGTGCCTCTGGAGGCCAGCAGGCGGCGTCAGATTGCCTGGGACTGGAGTTAAGGATGGTTGTGAGCTGCCATGTGGGGGCTGGGAGTTCAATCTGAGTCCTCTGGAAGAGCAGCCAGTGCTCTTCACCCCCCCCCCTCTTTAAAAGGTGCTTTGTATGTAAATGTTGTGATTTGCTGAATGTGAAGTGTCTCCCAAGGTTTCTTCTTTAGAGCCACCAGCCAGCTCCCAAAATCATTACACAGAGACTTATTAGTTTTGAATGTTTGCCTTAGCTTAGGCAGGTTTCTGGCTATTTTTTTTTTTTTTTTTTAAACTTAAATGAACCCGTTTCTCTTTATCTACCCTTTGCCTCAGGGTTTATTACTTTTCTTATTTCTGTGTATCTTACTTTTGCTTCTTTTCTTTGTCTAGCTGGGGGATGCCCCCCCTACCCCATGTCCCCCCCTTCTCTTGTTTTTGGAGTCTACCTTTCTCCTATTTATTCTCTCTGCCTGCCAGCCCTGCCTACGATTTCTCTGCCTAGCTACCAGCCATTCAGCTCTTTATTAGATCAATCAAGTACCTTAGTCAGGCAAAGTGAAATAAATGTAACACATCTTTACCTAATTAAACAAATGCAGCCTAAATAAAGCAATACATCGTTGCCTAGTTAAAATAACACTTGAGGGGGCTGGAGAGATGGCTCAGCCGTTAAGAGCACCGTCTGCTCTTCCAGAGGACCCGGGTTTGATTCCCAGCACCCACATGGCAGCTAACAACTGTCTGTAGTTCAAGTTCCAGGCAAACACCAAGGCAAATAAATAAATAAATAAATAAATAAAGTAAAAAAAAAATAACACTTGAGTTTGAGCACGTGATTCTCCAGGTGTTATTGTTTGGGGAGGTTGAAGAACCTTTGGATGTACCTATCAGGAGTGGGTTACTGGGCAGACACAGTCCCTAAGCTATTATCTGATTCTGATGCTAGCCCAAGCTCTTTACCTCTTCATCTCCAAGATGTGAGAAACACTGCCTCACACTCCCACCACCGGACCCACTCCTGGTGCCAAGCCCTCTCTGCTATGATCAAAGCTCATGGTGGTTCACAACCATCTATAACTCCAGTCCCAGGATCTCCAAAGGCATCAGGCATGCACAAACATGGACAAAACATACATACACACAAAATAAATAAAATTTAGAAATATTTAAATAACTCCATTTATTAGTGTGTTTGTGGGTACTCATGTGCGCTGCATGCATGAAGCAGTACAAGGAGGACACCTTGTTGGTTCTCTCCTTTCATGACATGGGTTCCAGGACTCAGATTCAGATCAATAGCCTTGGCCGCAAGCATCTTTACCCACAGGGCCATCTCATGGGCCCCTTTATCCTTGTCTTTCTTTTTAAACATTTATTTATTATGTATAGTGTTCTGCCTGCATGTATGCCTATACATCAGAAGAGGGCGCCAGATTTCATTACAGATGATTGTGAGCCACCTTGTGGTTGCTGGGAATTGAACTCAGGACCTCTGGAAGAGCAGCAGCCTCTGAGCTCTCTCCACCCCACTCCAACCTCCTTTTTCCTCTTCTTAAATTAATTATCTGTCTTTTGTTACAGGAATTGAAACTGTATTAGTACAAAGACTTGTACAACATGGGCTGGAGAAGTGGCTTGGAGGTTAAGAGCACTGGCTGCTCTTCCAGAGGACCTGGGTTCGATTCCCAGCACCCACACGGTGGCTCACAACCATCTGGTGTCTGTTTCTGACATGCAGGCATATGTGCAGGTAGAACACTGTAAAATAAATAAATAAAATCTTAAAAAAGGACTTGTACAACGTGGATAAATCTCAAGTTGACTGTGCTAAGTGAAAGAAAGCAGACACGGAAACACCAAAAATAGCATTCAGCGTTCGATTTCTTTCTTTCTTTTTTTTTTTTTTAAAAAAAACTTTATTTATTTATTTGCCTTGGTGTTTTGCCTGGAACTGGAACTACAGACAGTTGTTAGCTGCCATGTGGGTGCTGGGAATCGAACCCGGGTCCTCTGGAAGAGCAGACGGTGCTCTTAACTGCTGAGCCATCTCTCCAGCCCCCAGCGTTCGATTTCTTTTATATAAAATTTTAGAAAACCGCAAAGCCAGTGAGATAGCTGAGCAGGTAAAGGCCTTCACTGCCAATTCTGCTGACCTGTCTTCCATACCTGGGACCCAGTGCCTGAAGGAGCAATCGATTTCTAAAGTTGTCCTCTGACCTCAGAACATTTCCACAAAACACTTGTGTGTGTAACACACACATGTGCACACACACACACAGGATGAATAAATGAGTAAATGTAACAATTTTAAGCAGATGAGTGGTATCCCGAGAAGGGGAGAAGTGGTGAAAAGGCAGGATTTCAAAGAACACAAGGAGACCAGTGTGGTGTTGGACTGATGACTTGGTTGCCATTGGGATTATGTCAACATTTTGTTTTCTCTTTTCTTTAAAAAAAAAAAAAAAAAAAAAAAAAGATTTCAGAGAACTTGAAATATATAGACTAGTCCAATGATGGGATCCTCAACTATTTCTTAAGATTTATTTGTTTGGGGCTGGAGAGATGGCTCAGAGGTTAAGAGCACCCTCTGCTCTTCCAGAGGACCCGGGTTCGATTCCCAGCACCCACATGGCAGCTAACAACTGTCTGTAGTTCCAGTTCCAGGCAAAACACCAAGGCAAATAAATAAATAAATGGAGTTTAAAAAAAAAATTTATTTGTTTTATGTGCATTGGGTTTTGGTTGGGTACATGTGTGTGAGAGGGTGCTAGGTCCCCTGGAATTGGAGTTACAGACAGTTGTGAGCTTCATGTGGGTGCTGGGGATTGAACCAGTGGACTCTCGAGGGGCAGTTAGTGTTCTTAGCCACTGAGCCATCTCTCCAACCCTTATCTATCTATCTATTTATTTATCTTTACAATCTTTTCTATACACACATTGATCAAACCCATCCCTACCTCCCCCTTACTCTTCCAAAAGGTTTATTATACATAGATGAGCCAGGAGGTGGGGTGTCTGTAGAGATAGTGAAAGAGCACAGGGGTGATGGTGCACACCCTCAAACTCAGCCCTCGGGAGGGAGAAGAAAGCAGATCTCTGTGAGTTCCAGGCCATCCTGGTCTTCATAGTGAGTTCTAGGACAGCCAGGGGTACATAGTGAGGACATGTCCCATTTTTAACACCCTGTGCTAGGAACTGAACCCAGATCCTTGAGCATTCCACTAGTAAGCTAGAGCTCTAACTGCAATACTCAGCTCTTATTTATTTATTTATTGGTCAGTATGGGGATGAACGTAGGACCTTGCCCTTGCCTGGTAAGCGCTCTACCAGCTGACCTACATGCCTGGTCCTCTGTCCACCTAGCACTTTAGAGCATCTAGTTGTAAAAAGCTGGGAAATGAGACATAGTGACACACACAGCTGACTTTAATAAATGAGGTGCTGGGTCTGCTGAGATGATTTGGAGGGTAAAGGCATTTAAGGCATGTCAGGTATGCATTCTCACCAACTTCCAATACACAAACAGGTAAATATTTAACAAAAAGGTGCATTTCAACACACCTGACATTTTAAAAAAATACTAAATAAATGAGGTACTCCAGAAGACGGTATTGGGATCAGGCTGTGCTTGAAGTTATTCTAGATGGTGTAAAAAGGTGGGTTTTAGACTTTGTCTCACGTTACACAGCTCCTACAAGCAGTATTTGGCTGTAGTTTGAGTGCAGAGGCAGGAATGAGACCTAGACTGATAGCTTATTCCTTTAAGTGAAAAGGCTGAGCTGGAGAGATGGCTCAGAGGTTAAGAGCACTGACTTCTCTTCCTGAGGACCAAGGTTCAATTCCCAGAATCTACATAGCAGCTTATAATTATCTGTAACTCATATGGTGCACAGATATATATGTAGGCAAAACACATAAAATAAATTAAAGATGTATGTATTAAAATCACTCAAATTATCAAACTGACAACAGAGAAGTCCTTGACTGTCTCCTGCGGCTTCAGCTCACTCAGTTTGGATCCACTGATGATGAAACCCATGTCAATTCATCCATATCCAGTCCTCTGAGGGTGAACTCAGCCCTGTCACCTGCTGCTTGGCTCTGAAGCAGCAGCTGAGGCTGCCTTCTTGGATGCAGCTCCAGAAACTCTCTAGCCTGGTTTGATATCTGGCTGTGTACCTTGTAACCTATGGTTCTCTGTCTCTAGTAAGGCCTCTGCACTCTTGAATTATGCTGTGGTTTCTTTAACCCTTTTGTAGCCACATGATAACATGTATACACATGATGTGTAATGTATGACCCAGGAATTAGCGATTAATATTAGTAAAAGCACCTGTGCTTTCGAAAAGCATCATGCAAATCAGGACTAATTACCAAAAAATCAGTCAGTGAAATCGACAGAGACTGTTAATGTATTGACATTTAATAAATTCTGATGTGGAAAGACACAAATATGTCCGTTCATGTTTCCAACACAGGGTACTCAAGATAGAGGGTGAGTCTTTCTGGAGAATATTCAGTGTTGGGAGCAAAACATGGAAGCCATTCAAGCATCCCAATTCCTCTCAAGGGCAATCACAGCCTTTATAGGAGATGCATGATAAATGTTAGTGTCCTCTCCAGTATATTCTGACGCTCCCACCAGGCCCTCAGCTTCCAAACTGCACTGGGTTTCACCTCACTGTGCTTTTTGCATCCGAAGTTCTCTCCTGTTCTGGAACGTCCTTTTGGAAGGAACGAATGTGATGCAAAGTGGTGCTCCGGAAAGAAGAAAACATAAGGTATCAGCTGAGTGCGGCCGCTGGGGAGCTTGGCCTCTGGCTCCTCACGCATAAAAAGGAGATAATTTTAAGAATTCTTTTCTCCCGAGAGCTGTTAACCTGGATCAAAAGAACATTCCAGTAAGGCTTTTTAGCATCACTTCTTGCGCTAGTAATGTGACGCTTCCGTGGGCATAGTGACCTGCTCCGCCCCCAAGGGAGCCGCCCCTTGACCTGCTCTCCCAGCTCCTAGCGCCCACGGTGGCGTCCGTGCAGCCACGTCGCCTCCCCCACCCTCCCGACACCAAGGTTCTCAAACGCTGCCGAGTGTTAGGTACCCGGCTCACCGGGCCGCGCCCCACAGCGCTCGAGCCCTGCGATTGGCTGCTGCGGGTGCCCGTCTACAAAGACCACTGCGGATTGGTCAGATTCGGCGTGGGGGCGGGCCTCACGGAGCATAGGAAGGGCGGGGACCCGGATGTGTGTGGTGGCGGCGGCGGCCGAAGAGCTACACTGCGGAGCTGAGAGGCCTATGGATGAGGAGGACGCGGCGGCCCCGGTAGGCGGGGATCGGGGGCGGGGTCCCGGAGGCCTCGGTCTCTGCAGATCTCAGGCGGGGGTCCTGGAAGACGGCTCCGGGCTCAGGGGCGGGGCCAGGGGCTTTGGTCATTAGTGTCCCTCCCGCCGCGCACCCTCCCGCCGCGCAGGGCCTGTGGAGATCGGGCGTAGCAGCATTGACAGGTTAAGGCCGAGTGGTCCCTGGGTCTCATCTGAGTGAGCAGATGGTGCTGAGGCAGAGCCTGGGCTCAGCGATGCTGCTGCTGCTGCTGCTGCTTGGTGCTGAGGCTGTCGGGTTCTCAGATGTCTTCAAGCATGGGGCTCCGGCTATGCTACCTGAGTTCAAGTCCTGGCCCAGGGCCCAGGAGGATTCCTGGTGCTGTGCCACAGGTGTCTGTCTGTCTACTCATCTGGAGCATGTGGTGATGTGTAGCCCCATCAGGCGGAGTCCTGATGTGCACATTGGAATCGAACTCAGCTTAGCCTAGGTTTGCTAAGCACCTACTGTGTGGGGGACACTGTGCCAAGTGTTTGAGGAAATGGGAAGAAGAAAATGTTTCTTCATCATTTCCCCACTTTTGGCTCTCTGGAAAATTTTATTCATTCATTCATTTACTGGCCTTGAGGGTTGTCTAAATACTAAGAGAGCCCCATGCCTTCACTGCTACCATTTTGGTGGCTGCCATCCCCTGAATTGCTGTCACAACTGCAGTTGGGAATGAGAGTTAAGATCTGACAAGTGCTTTTTTTTTTTTCCTTTTGTTTGAGACAAAGACTCACTATGTAGCCTTGGCTGGCCTGGCACACAATGTGTAGACCAGGCTGTTCTAGAACTCAGAGAACCATTTGCCTCTACCTGGGATTAAAAGTGCTAAAATGATTGCTGGGTGATGGTGGTGGTACATGACTTTAATCCCAGCACTCTGGAGGCAGAGGCAGGTGCCAGCCTGGTTTACAGAGTGAGTTCCAAGACACAGGCTACATGGAGAAACCTGTCTCAAAAAACCAAAATCACAACAAAAAAAGGTGCTGGGATTATGGGCAGGAGAGATGACTTGGTGGTTAAGAGCACTGGCTTGTTGGGCCTGGTGCCATACACCTTTCTAGCACCTGGGAGGCAGAAGCAGGTGGATCTCTGAGTTCAAGGCCAGCCTGGTCTACAGTGTGAGTTTCAGGACAGGGAGGGATACCCAGAAAAATTCTGTCTTGAAATACCCCCCCTCTAAAAGAAAAAATAAAGAACACTGGCTTCTCTCCTGGAGGACCGTGTTTCAATCCCAGCATCCACTTGGCAGCTCACAACTGTCTGTAACTCCAGTTCCAGGGGATCTGATGCCCTCATCTGGTCTTGGAAGCACTAGGCATATCCGGTATGCATAGACATACATGCAGGAAAAACACTCATACATATAAAAATAACAAACAAAATTTAAAAGTTGGGGGCTGGAGAGATGGCTCAGCAGTTAAGAGCACCGTCTGCTCTTCCAGAGGACCTGAGTTCAGTTCCCAGCACCCACATGGCAGCTCACAACTGTCTGTAGTTCCAGTTCCAGGAGACTCAACACCCTTCACAGGTACACATGTAGGCAAACACCAAAGCAATTAAATAAAATTAAAAAAAATTAAAAAAAAATTTGCTAGAATTAAAGATGAGTACCACCATACCCAGCAAGATCTTACTTAAAATTCCATAGAGGTTTCTCACTACCCTTGGAATAAAATTTAAACTCCTGACTGTATGGTCTCTTCCTTTATCTTATTTTCACTCACCTTCCCCATATACCAGCAGCTTCTGGCCTTCTGTTTTTCTCTACCAGACACCTTTTTCTACCCAAGGACCTGGGCCTTGACTGTTCCTCTGCCTGGAATGCTTTTTGTTGTATACATATTGCCTGCCTCCCTTTCAGCTCACCTGCATACTGTCCTTGTCCACTGTCCATTACATCTCTGTGTGTGTGTGTGTGTGTGTTTTCCTACTAGCTAAAATGGCCATTTGTACTTATTACCTACTATGCTTCCTCATGCCCATGAGATTGGCAACTCTATGAGAACATGAATCCCGTCTATCTTGCTCATAGTTTTGTCCCTACCCTCAATGACAGCGTACATGGTAAAAGCCCAATATCTATTGCCTGAGTGGTGGAGGCTGGAGTTATTGAAATGCGCCTGGCCTCAAGTGTGGGACACTCTGCACATTGAAGGTCGGGCAGGTTGAGGTTCTCTGTACTGAGCCCCGCTTCCTTCTCAAAGGTTTGTTCTCATGAACAAGATGGATGACCTCAACTTGCACTACCGTTTTCTGAATTGGCGAAGGAGGATTCGAGAAATTCGAGAGGTCCGGGCTTTCCGATATCAGGAGAGGTTCAAACATATCCTTGTGGACGGTGACACTCTGAGGTGAGTGTAGCGGAACCGTTCCATGTTGTCTTTGCCAGTTCTTTTCTGGGTCTTAGCTGGGACATAGGTGCTTTAGAGGGAGAGTGTTGTGTGTGGTACACTGCGTGGGCACCCTGGTGGCCTTTGTGCCTCTTGTCACTGCATCACTCAGGTTGTCCTTTGTCTTTAGTGTGTGTATTCAGAGAGGGTTGATAAAGGACAACTTGAGGAGATTGGTCTTTTTAAATTTATTTATTATTATTATATTATGTGCATTGGTGTTTTGCTTGCATGTCTGTGCGGGTGCCAAATCTTGAAGTTAAGAGACAGTTGTTAGCTGCCATGTGGGTTCTGGGAATCGAATCTGGGTCCTCTAGAAGAGCAGTCAGTGTTCCTAACCACTGAGCCATCTCTCCAGCCCCTGAGATTGGTCTTTTTAGATCAGGTCCTTAGCAAGTGCTTTATACACTGAGCCATATCACTGGTCTATGTTTTGTTTTTGAGACAAGCAGGCTGTCCCAAAACTTACAGTTCTTTTCCTCAGCTTCTCCAAAACTGGAATTACAGGCACATATCACCTCAGCCATCTTGGCTGGATGTCTTCTGGTCCAGCCAGGAAAGAATCCAGAAAGGCCATGTTGTGACTTAGAAGTTCCCATGGCAGATGAGGCTGCCAAGATCTGCAAGAGAGTGGATCTGTGTGGTCTGAGTCCTCTCTGCCTACTTTTCAGACACGGGGTTCAGCAGGGAGTGGCTGGGGAGTGCCATTCTATAGTACATAATCACCCACTGTGTTTTGCTAGCCCTTTGGTATGTATCTTTTTCTCTTTTGTCTCGAACTTTCTCTGGCTCCTTCCTGCCTGTCGGTTGTCGGTTGTCATCTAAGGGAGAAGGAAGTAGCATTATTTTCCTGAGGGGAAGAAAGCTGAAATGTAGGGAGGGACTGAGTGACTCTGTCTGAAGGTCTTTGACAAAGGGTAGAGCTGTCCAGCTCCACTGAGGGGCCAAAGTTGCAACACGAGGTGGCGATGGAGGTTAGATAAGACCCCAAAACACAATGAAGAAAGTACTTTTTTTACCTTCTGAAAATGAAGAAACTAGACTACTGATCTAGTGTGAGGTGGACCCTGACTAAAGCAGTAGTGAGGGTGAATGACTAAATACCTTGTGTGTGTGTGTGTGTGTGCGCGCGCGTGCGTGCGTGCACACATAAATATTTTTCTCCTCTTTCTCCTCCTTTTTCTCCTCCTCTTCCTCTTCCTTTTTTTCCCCTAAAGCATAGTTTCTCTATATAGCCCTGACTGTCCTGGAACTCACTCTGGAGACCAGGCTGGCCTCAAACTCAAGGACCCTCCTACTATAGCCTCCCAAGTGCTGGGATTAAAGGTGTGCGCCACCCATGCCTGGCTATGTGATGATGTCCTGCGGTGTGCCTTGATGAGTTCTCTGTGGTGCCCTCACAAGGTCTGGGGTTCAGAGTATTAGGACTTCCTCCCAACTCCTGGTCATGCCTGCTTATAGAATTTTTCCATATTCTTTTAGTTACCATGGAAATTCTGGTGAAGTTGGCTGCTATGTGGCGTCTCGACCCCTGACCAAGGACAGCAATTATTTTGAGGTGATCAAGCAGTAGTGGGGTAGATCTGGGGAGCTGGGGTGTGGTGATGGGGTTGGCGACAAGGAGTGAGTGTGTCATGCTCCAAGGAGCTCTTCTCCTCATCTGTGACCTGGCCTTTGAAACTTTCCGTCAGCGTTGTTGTTTTGGGAGAAGGGTGCAGGACAGTCTGCCGTGGAATCTTGTCACCCTTGCCCTTCTGCTCTGCTGTCCCCTTGCCTAGGTGGACTTTGGTCCATGTCTCACTTTCCTAGCTACTAAATGCAGTGGTTCTCAATCTTTTTTTTTTTTTTTTTTTTTAAAAACTTTATTTAT